>CM036754.1:142059-360015 GCA_020796225.1 Arion vulgaris | reverse complement strand
CTTGCCCACACTGTACACGAACATTTCAAGCCCGTATCGGGCTCACTAGTCATCTACGCACACACAGACAAACATAGCGCAACTACATTCCCTTGGATGAAAATTTGTGTGGTCATCATCACCCGTGATGGACGAGCATCATACTATATATGTTCATCTGATATACTATATACTATATATATATCCATATCGAAAAGAACAACATACCAAATATGTTAAGCGATTATTTAATCAACATCAAACTGGCGTGTTGGGCTGCTGGATGCTGCTGGATTTGTTGAGGCAGAGATCGGAGCACTTATAGACGTGTTCGGAGTGCTATGATGATAGTCCTCTGATAACTGATCTATATACTCGTCATATCCATTTTGAAACATAAAGTTTCCACAAAAGATTAACATTGTTGCTGTTCTGTCACTTTTCTACCAATTGTTTCCCATGTTAGACCACAATCTTTCAACTCTCTTTCCACATTTCCATTGGATGTCCAAGCATTTTTTCTCATCTGCTGTCCATTTCACAGTTCATGTCCACGTTTCCATTGGATGTCCAAGCATTTTTTCCTATCTGCTGTCCATTTCACAGTTCATGTCCACGTTTCCTTTGGATGTCCATGCATTTTTTCCCATCTGCTGTCCATCGGAAAGCTGTGTAATGCTCCTACTGGTATACAACATTCATGCCAAATCCATCTCCATCTACAAGTTGTACATTTAGAGCTGGATGCTTGAGGGGCAGAGAGAGAAGTGAGTTTAATTAGTGAACCACACAAACCATCAGAATGCATACCATTCGACATCTGTTGGAGGAGACTGAGCACCTATGGCTCAGCTTGAAGTGCTGTGAAGTCAGTTCAGAAACCATCAGAATGCATATCATTCGAGATCTGTTGAGGGAGACTGAGCACCTATGGCTTAGCTTGCAGGGCTGTGACGTCAGTTCAGAAACAATAACTACCTTTATCTTTATGAATTTCACTGGGCATCCAAATTTTTCCATGATCTTCCATAGACCCTCTCTGTTGACCGTGTTATATTTCTCTTCATTTCATGCACAGTATGTTCATTTCAAAAGATCGACATTTCTAGTCGTATCTGGCCAGAAAATATGCAGGATTAAAAAAAAACATATTTGCAATGACTCCAACGTGTGTATGATGTTGAGGATGATTTTCCAGTACTCACAATTGTATAATAAATCACAGGACACTGTTTCTATATTTTTGTTTCAAGATTTTATCCTTTAGCTTGACAGATTTTGTTGAACATGGTGAATGTTTGACTTGCTGTCTTGATTTTTTCCTCAACTTCCTCTGATTTTCATTTTGTAAAATAATGAGTTTCCCAATTTGTTTTTTCTTCTCATTTGTTGTGTTTTAACTTGAAGTTCTTATTGTTTGAAATGTTCTGGAAACTTTCTCCATTTTTGCGTAGTCTCCTTGTATCATCTGACCAAAATACTAATATCATCAGTATAATCCAAATCTTCTAGTACTGAGATAAATGTCCATCAAATACCTCTGTTGTTATCCTTTATGGTTTCTCTCATGAAGATTAAACAAAGATTAAACAAAAATACACACTAAATCTTGTTTTGACCTTGAAGGCACTTTATCAGATGACTATTACAAAGTATTTGACATTGAAAGTCTGGGTATAATGCTTTAATTACATTAACTATTTGTGTTGGTGTTGCATATCAGCAGTTCTTTGTACTTGGATAAGACTACAATGTATTATTTTCTTTCACTCATTTCACTTATTTATTATTATTTCTACCAGTAAGCTTAGTTTTGTATATGTTCTGTAATCTTTTCTTCATTGTTGATGATTTATTTCTTATATTTATTTGTTATGTTCATACTTTCTTAGTGCAGCAAGTTGCCTTACTTTGTCCCCAAAAGAAAATCATTAGATTTCATGAGAGAACAAAAATGTCATTTTCTGATCGAGTTGTCAATATAAGGGAAGACTGCAGTAAAACAAATATTTTAAAACAGGAAAATTAGAGTCTGCCGTATAGAAAGTAATCTGAATTTCTTCTCTTCTGTTGGAGCAGCACCGTAACCTTTACATGGTCTTTGTCGAAAGCTTTCGACACGGTCAACAGAGAGGGTCTATGGAAGATCATGGACAAATTTGGATGCCCAGTGAAATTCATCAAGATCGTCCAACAGTTTCACGAGGGCATGATGGCACGTGTACTTGACGAAGGGAGCTGTCGGAAGCCTTCCATGTCACCAACGGCGTCAAACAGGGCTGTGTACTGACCCCAACACTCTTCAGCATGATGTTTGCTGCCATCCTCACGGATGTCTTTTGGGAAGGCGACGAACATGGGGTAAAGATTAGATACAGGACAGATGGTAATCTATTCAATCTTCGGAGGTTAAAATCCTCCACCAAGGTAAAAGAATCAACTATCTCAAACCTGTTGTTTGCTGATGACTGCACCCTTGCTACCAACTCTGAGGAAGAAATGCAGACTTACATGGACAAGTTCTCAATGGCCTGTGATAGGTTTGGCCTCACAATTAACACCAAAAAAACAGAGCTCATGTTCCAGCCCGCCCCTGGAGAACAGTATTACGATCCAGTCATGAACATTAAACACCAGCGTCTCCAGTCAACGGACAACTTTGCTCATCTTGGCAGCCTCCTATCCAGATCGGCAAACATAGATTTTGAGGTCAACAATAGGATATCCAAAGCCAGTGCTGCGTTCGGAAGGTTACGTGTCACTGTGTGGAAACGGAAGGGGATAAGCATAGTCACAAAGCTGAAAGTTTACCAGGCCATAGTGCTAACCACGCTGCTGTACGCAAGCGAGACATGGACAGTGTATAGCAGACACGCAAGAAAATTAAACCATTTCCACACAAGCTGTCTCCGCAGAATACTAAAAATAAACTGGCAGGACAAAATTCCAGACAGCGAGTCCTCACAAGAGCAAAGATCCCAAGCGTCAACACCCTGTTGCAGAAGGCCCAACTGAGATGGGTCGGTCACGTTGCTCGAATGCCTGATAAACGCATCCCAAAACAGTTGATGTATGACGAACTTGAAGGCGGCAGACATACTCTTAAAGTGTCTCTGAAATGCTTCGATATAGACAATACGTGCTGGGAATCCTTGCGCAAGATCGCCAAATGTGGCGCTGTAACAACAAAAGAGGAACCCGAATAGCTGAGAATCATCGTATTGTTGAGTCACAGAGAAACGAGCAGCGCGAAAAGACAGAGCACACAACACGCACACATGTCTAACCTTGATCATGTATGCCCCACCTGTGGTCGGGATTCTGTTCTAGGATTGGACTCTACAGTCACCTCCGCACACACCGGAGAGGTGCAACAGCACACGTCTGAGATTGTTGTCATCGCTCTGATGGACGGCTGTATCCGTTACTTGATAAAACCTTTTGGTCAAAACGTCACTGTATATCATTTTTGTACTTTGTAAAACTACAGTACTTTGTTTGTACATGTTTCTTCTTTGAGTTGTCATCATTATATAGTCTTATCCCTACACCCAAACTGTGATGAAGTAGTTACTTTAATGCTGTATGTTTCCATCGTATCACCCAATCTGTGATGAAGTAGTTACTTTAATGCTGTATGTTTCCATCGTATCACCCAATCTGTGATGAAGTAGTCACTTAAATGCTGTATGTTTCCATCATATGTTCCCCAAGTAGCTTGTTCATATAATTCAAATCAGTATTTCTGTAATAATACAAATGTAAAAAAGATGATTTTTCTTATCACCAGATCATCATGATTTAATGACATCAAAGATGACAAACATATCTTCATTTCAAACAAAATGTTTACACCATGTGTCTTCATGACATTATTATCAAATCATTCTTGATTTATATGCTCTCTTAATTTTGAAATCTACAAATCTCATTAGTATTCTAACTTCACTTCATATTTTCACTTAATTCTCACATTTCTCTAACATGTAGATGCTTGTATTTGTTTCCTGGAATCCTGTTTGACCTCACAGTATCAGGATACAAAGAGATTTCTAGAGCAAGACTTTTGTCTGTGTGCTTCATAAACAGTATTTTACTTTGCCTCTGTCAGATAAACATGTAGATTATCATACAAATACTATTTCTTTCTTTGTGTAATATTCTAAATTGACGAGGTACAGTTGTGAACAGTGATGGTTATCTTGCATTTGATCAGGACCTCTTTATCTTATACATTAGCATGATAGTACTTTCATATTGTCTCACTATATTTAGTTGATCAATCTATCCCTCCCCCGGTGAACTGCTGATTGTTTCAGTAGGGGTTTTTTCAGATTCATTTTATTATTGCTGTATTGACATATCTTGATACTGTATATAAGTTGTTTCATGGGCTTCCATCTTGTCATTACATCACAAATTAAATGGAATATGCTAGGAAAAATATTGTACGACTAAATTACAGTTGTATAAAATTGTATTTCAAATGTACATATATTTATTCTACTTCTGCCAACACTTTCAAATGCTAACTTTAATATTTGTAACTAAAGCTTTGAACAGCTGTAAAATGTGAGTATCTGCATGAAGCTTGTTCTAAAATGTTGACAGCCATGTATACTTTCTCAGATCTGCTTACACCCGCACTTTTGTAAATTATGCTCAGCTTTCATTGAAATTAAGTTGTTGAATATTTATATATAACTATATACAAATCTATGTAAACTGTGAGACTTGCAGTTATTATCATTATCTTGTAAGCTTACTTGAGTAGAACAGCTTTAAGAAATCATTGTATACTTGCCTGTCTGTCGGTCATTTATAAAGTGTATACTTGCCTGTCTGTAGGTCATTTATAAAGTGTATATTTGCCTGTCTGTCAGTCATTTATAAAGTGTATATTTGCCTGCCTGTCAGTCATTTATAAAGTGTATACTTGCCTGCCTGTCGGTCATTTATAAAGTGTATACTTGCCTGCCTGTCGGTCATTTATAAAGTGTATACTTGCCTGTCTTAGGTCATTTATAAAGTGTATATTTGCCTGTCTGTAGGTCATTTATAAAGTGTATACTTGCCTGTCTTAGGTCATTTATAAAGTGTATATTTGCCTGTCTGTAGGTCATTTATAAAGTGTATATTTTGCCTGTCTGTCAGTCATTTATAAAGTGTATATTTTCCTGCCTGTAGGTCATTTATAAAGTGTATATTTGCCTGTCTGTCGGTCATTTATAAAGTGTATACTTGCCTGTCTGTCGGTCATTTATAAAGTGTATACTTGCCTGTCTGTCAGTCATTTATAAAGTGTATACTTGCCTGTCTGTCAGTCATTTATAAAGTGTATACTTGCCTGTCTGTCAGTCATTTATAAAGTGTATACTTGCCTGTCTGTCCATCATTTATAAAGTGTATACTTGCCTGTCTGTCGGTCATTTATAAAGTGTATACTTGCCCGTCTGTCGGTCATTTATAAAGTGTATACTTGCCCATCTGTCAGTCATTTATAAAGTGTATACTTGCCCGTCTGTCAGTCATTTATAAAGTGTATACTTGCCCGTCTGTCGGTCATTTATAAAGTGTATACTTGCCTGCCTGTCAGTCATTTTTAAAGTGTATACTTGCCTGCCTGTCGGTCATTTATAAAGTGTATACTTGCCTGTCTGTCAGTCATTTATAAAATGTATACTTGCCTGTTTGTCAGTCATTTATAAAGTGTATACTTGCCTGTCTGTTGGTCATTTATAAAGTGTATACTTGCCTGTCTGTCGGTCATTTATAAAGTGTATACTTGCCTGTCTGTCGGTCATTTATAAAGTGTATACTTGCCTGTCTGTCGGTCATTTATAAAGTGTATACTTGCCTGTCTGTCGGTCATTTATAAAGTGTATACTTGCCTGTCTGTCGGTCATTTATAAAGTGTATACTTGCCTGTCTGTCAGTCATTTATAAAGTGTATACTTGCCTGTCTGTCAGTCATTTATAAAGTGTATACTTGTCTGTCTGTCATTTATAAAGTTTATACTTGCCTGTCTGTCAGTCATTTATAAAGTGTATACTTGCCTGTCTGTCGGTCATTTATAAAGTGTATACTTGCCTGTCTGTCAGTCATTTATAAAGTGTATACTTGCCTGTCTGTCGGTCATTTTTATAGAAGTTGCGTTATTGTTTTGTTTACAAATTATATCTGGAATCTAACTCATTTCTTTTATGTTTCTTTGAAGTTGTAGTAAATAGATACTACTAACGAGACAAGCTAGAGACAGTATGTGGTAAGAAACATTATTGTATTGTTCCTACTTGTGTATTCCTTCAGTATATTGAAATACTGTCAGTATATTGTGACTAATATTTGATACATTCAAGAATTTCTTTCAGAAATAGAAATTTGCTTTTGTCTGCTTACCATGCGCAAGTGTGTGCATGCATGTGCGTGCGTGAGTGTGTGCATGTGAGTGTGCACACAAATAATCTATGCATTTCATTGTTGTGCCATATTGGCTTATGAAGAAAAAATGCAATCCTAGTATTGATGATGTTGACCATTACCATATATGGCATTAAAATATTTGGGTCCATAATGTCTATTTTCTTTTGTTTCAAACTTCTTTTCATTGTTTCTGTTTCCATGTTGCATGTTCTTTGGTGCTACAGTTACATGTCTAGATTTGTTTTATAAACAACATCCATTGACTTGCTATAACAATATTCAGTATTACATTAACACTATTGTCTTTACAAGCCTATATACTGACTTGCATTTGATTTAATCTGACGCAACAACACCGGTATAACTGGCTATTTTACTATAAAATTGTAATATAAATGCGTACATAGAGAAATAACATTTCCTTGTCAAACATTTGTATGGCAGACACAGTGTTGGATAAAATTGTCAACTTCTATGAAGATAAAAAGGAAAAATATTGTGTTACATTAATGTTATATCGACTTGTCTTAATATATGTTTCTGTTCATGAAAATAGTGCACCAGACCAGAACTACATGGGTCAATCACTAGCAGGCTTGAACAGGTATATCTATATATATATATATATATTGAGCAGGTATATCTCTCTCTCTCTCTCTATATATATATATATATATACGCACTATAATATATTACAGATACAGAAAGTATAGAAGTAACTACATGTTGTCTAAATCTAAGATGGATTCACTCATAGAATACATATCAGTTATGCACCAACAAGTAGGGCAGCACATCTGATTTCTGCGACGCTTTTTATTTACTAGGTAGCTTCACTAGGTCCCTACCTAAGTCGCCTCTTACGACATGCCTTGTCAGTCGCAGAGTTACTATTCGTTGCTCCCCTTGCGATCCTCGGCAAGGGGATCTGTTTGTGTTCGTTCTCTGTAGGCTATCATGTTCCAGCTGTGATTCAGTTCTCGAAGTTCCTATTCTACCGTTCTTCTCCATGTCATCTTAAGTCTCTTCCACGTTTTTGTTTACTTTATTGTGTCCATCTCTGTGCAGATTTTGTCACAGAGTTAGTCTCCATGACAACACATGTCTGATCCATCTCCAGCGTTTATTTGAATAATGGTGTTGATATTCACTTGCTGACACAGTGCAAGCAATGTTTGGGTAAAGTTAGTTTTTGGGGAACATCTATTGCAACCTAAGTTTGTTACCGCAACTTTTGTAGTAAATATATTTGGCAGGCAATGGGAGAATGTCCTTCTGATCCAACGATACCAGACCTACTGGAAGAGTATGACTTGGCTTTTAACAAACTATTGAATCCAGACATTGACTTTGTCTTTGACAATATCCCAGTTTTAGCAAAGATACAAGGTAAGTACAAACAAGCTATGGACAGAGTGAACAAAGCCAAAATAGCAGCTGAAAAACTGATTTACTTCAACCCTAAGGTAAGCAAGTTTTAATAATGAAAATGTAGAGACACAATGTATTTCTTTATATAACTTTGCTCTTGTCCATAATTCACAATACTTCTGCGTTGTAGACTTGTACACGATTTAATGATTAACTGGTCTCGTTGTATATATTTCCATATCAACAATATATTTCCATATCAACAATATATTTCCATATCAATAATTGGTTATTGGTTACTAAACTGACGTCATTGCACTCCGGGCAGACCCATAGGTGCTCAGTCTCCCCAACAGATATCGAAGAGTATGCATACTGATGGTTCCTGTGGCTCGCTGATTAAACACACCTCTCACTCTGCCTCTCAGGCATCCAGTTCGACTTGAACAACGGGTAACTCCAAACTGCTTAAATCGCTTGATCGATTCGACATCGATTTTGGTGTCCTCATCCAATAGAGAGTCGCGAAGAGACCGAAGAATATCCCCTTATCCATCTTCAACTCCCCAACAATCGATGCTGTTGATGCAAGCCTGTCCGCTCTCTCATTACCGTAAACACCCGCATGCCCAGGACAGTATATCCACGTAAGCCGCTGGAGGTTAGAAACTTCTATAGACGGCATCCACTCATACCGAAACCTGCCCTTCTGGATCTTGTGAAGCATCGACTGAGAGTCAGATACAACAACTGCCCCAGTAAATGAAGTCCCAGAAATCCAATGGAGGCAGCAGTAACGGCCTCAACCTCCATCCTCATACTAGAAGTAGTTGTCCTGTATGCCCCACTTCGCTCTGCAACAACCCTACCATGCGCATGAGCAAATAAACCCCAGCCGGATTTCTCACCACGTTGAACCGACCCATCGGTATATCCAACAACATCATCATCCCTTGCATTATCTTCTATCAGCTGCTTAACTGCGAGATCAGCCTTCATGTTGCCCCAATCTCTACATTTTCTTCCAAGAGTAATGATAACGTTGAGATAGTTCATCATGCTACCATCTGTTGGGATCCATTCTTCCCCTTTGGTAGGGTCGCAACCGTAGTCACCTGGCCAATTGTTCTCTCAGCCTGGGCCATCCACGACATGCCACGCTTGATTCTCGTGCCCTTAACATCATTAGTGTTCTTGTGTAGTGGATGTCTCTTATCCGAAGTAACCCGCATATATGCCTTGGTTTGGGCGATTGCATGACAGGAGCGTAGTGACAGAAGGCCAAGCATATATCTCATCTTCACAATGGGGGTATCTCTAGTGCAGCCTAGAACTATACGCATACCTTCATTCTGAACCCGTTCGAGTCGTTCACATTGTGATCTTGATATCGTAAAAATTCCGAGTCCGTAATCTACCACTGACATTACCAGTCGATCGAACAAAATGGCAAGTAGTCTCTGCTCAAGGTGTGCGGCCACCATAACTTTGAGAGCCGCAAGACCACGCTTGCACCGTTGTATCGTCTGTTCAATATGGTGTTTGAAAGATAGACTACGATCAAAGGTTATTCCAAGATAGCGCAACCTGTCTCTGCGCTCGATGGTATGTTCATCAAAGATTACACAGTGTAGGTCAGCCTTGACGATGTGATTATTCAACGAGCACCACAACATACACGCTTTTCAGGATTGACCTGAGAGCGAGACTCTCTACACCAACCCGAGATGGTACGCAATGTTTTCTGAATGTCGTCAACCATCTCTCGTCTATCTGACCCAGTCCTATATATTAAGATATCATCTGCAAATGTTAATGTCCGACCCAATCCGGTTGGCTGAATTTTAGCTACATTTACTGTGTAAATATCAATAATATATTTCCATATCAACAATATATTCCCATATCAACAAAAAACATGGCCCAAAAAACAACAGTAAAATTCATGATAAAAATTGGTTCATCAGTCTAGGCCGGAACGCAAAGGAAGGTATGGTCAATATGTTCCAGATGACATAACATTGTACGTTGTTCTTCTTCTTCAAACTCGCCATATCGACCACTTGTTAAACCACTCTTTGTGATATGTATGTGATCCGAGCCTAAGCGCGATTGTACGTTGTGCCAGTTATGCGCCTACAAGTAGGCCAGTACATCCGATTTCTGCGACGCTTTTTAAAAAATATAGAGTAGCTTCCCTAGGCCCCTACCTCAATCGCCTCTTACGACATGCCTTGTAGGTTAAAGTGTTACTATTTTCTTGCTCCCCTTGCAGTCCAGTCACACACGGGATGTATGTTGTTCAAATTGACAAATGCTCCATCCTGTAATGCAGTAGTCATCTCAGTGCTTCCATGATATCTACAGGCAGAGAAGTCATGTGACCATACACACAAAGATTTAATTTAAAAAACAAAACAAAATCAAGAGGGCATTTTTGTCAGATGTAATATAAACATTTATTAATTATTTAGTCTGAAATATTGACATCTGTACACTTGAGAGATATCAATAATTTGTTACATTGATTATATGTTAGTCAATAGTATTTGTACCTGTGTATCGCCTGGTCCACAAGAGATTAAATAATAGTAAGACTGCTACCTACAAGGCATGTCGTAAGAGACGAGCAAGGTTATGTTCAACATTGATTTATCAAAGAACAATCAAACAAACAGTACTTAGAAATACAAACAAAATGTTTTTATGTTTTATAGATTACTGATCGTATGTGTGGCGCCGGGGTTCGCAGGAGAAGCAAAGAATAGTACCACTGCAACCTACAAGGCGTGTCGTAATAGATGACTGATGTAGGAAGCAAAGAATAGTACCACTGCAACCTACAAGGCGTGTCGTAATAGATGACTGATGTAGGAAGCAAAGAATAGTACCACTGCAACCTACAAGGCGTGTCGTAATAGATGACTGATGTAGGGGCGTAGGGAAGCTAGCCTAGTAAATAAAAAGCATAGCAGCAATCGGACGTGCTGTAGGTGCATAACTGGCACAGTGTACAATCGCTGTTAGGCTCAGATTACAATCACACAGAGTGGTTAACACGTGATCGATGTAGAGCGTTCGAAGAAGAAGATTACAGATAGATTTGTTGAGAGATTGCTACTTGAAGTAATTATTAGATTGTCCTTCAAGAAGTAAACTTGGTTGCTACTTGAAGTAATTATTAGATTGTCCTTCAAGAACTAAACTTGGTTGCTACTTGAAGTAATTATTAGATTGTCCTTCAAGAAGTAAACTTGGTTGCTACTTGAAGTAATTATTAGATTGTCCTTCAAGAAGTAAACTTGGTTGCTACTTGAAGTAATTATTAGATTGTCCTTCAAGAAGTAAACTTGGTTGCAACTTGAAGTAATTATTAGATTGTCCTTCAAGAAGTAAACTTGGTTGCTACTTGAAGTAATTATTAGATTGTCCTTCAAGAAGTAAACTTGGTTGCAACTTGAAGTAATTATTAGAATGTCCTTCAAAAGTAAACTTGGATGCTACTTGAAGTAATTATTAGATTGTCCTTCAAGAAGTAAACTTGGTTGCAACTTGAAGTAATTATTAGAATGTCCTTCAAAAAGTAAACTTGGTTGCTACTTGAAATAATTATTAGAATGTCCTTCAAGAAGTAAACTTGGTTGCAACTTGAAATAATTATTAGATTGTCCTTCAAGAAGTAAACTTGGTTGCAACTTGAAGTAATTATTAGAATGTCCTTCAAGAAGTAAACTTGGTTGCTACTTGAAGTAATTATTAGAATGCCCTTCAAGAAGTAAACTTGGTTGCTACTTGAAGTAATTATTAGATTGTCCTTCAAGAAGTAAACTTGGTTGCAACTTGAAGTAATTATTAGAATGTCCTTCAAGAAGTAAACTTGGTTGCTACTTAGAATTATTAGATTGTCCTTCAAGAAGTAAACTTGGTTGCAACTTGAAGTAATTATTAGAATGTCCTTCAAGAAGTAAACTTGGTTGCTACTTGAAGTAATTATTAGAATGTCCTTCAAGAAGTAAACTTGGTTGCAACTTGAAATAATTATTAGAATGTCCTTCAAGAAGTAAACTTGGTTGCAACTTGAAGTAATTATTAGAATGTCCTTCAAGAAGTAAACTTGGTTGCAACTTGAAATAATTATTAGAATGTCCTTCAAGAAGTAAACTTGGTTGCTACTTGAAATAATTATTAGAATGTCCTTCAAGAAGTAAACTTGGTTGCTACTTGAAATAATTATTAGAATGTCCTTCAAGAAGTAAACTTGGTTGCTACTTGAAGTAATTATTAGATTGTCCTTCAAGAAGTAAACTTGGTTGCAACTTGAAGTAATTATTAGAATGTCCTTCAAGAAGTAAACTTGGATTGCTACTTGAAATAATTATTAGAATGTCCTTCAAGAAGTAAACTTGGTTGCAACTTGAAATAATTATTAGATTGTCCTTCAAGAAGTAAACTTGGTTGCAACTTGAAGTAATTATTAGAATGTCCTTCAAAAAGTAAACTTGGTTGCTACTTGAAGTAATTATTAGAATGCCCTTCAAGAAGTAAACTTGGTTGCTACTTGAAGTAATTATTAGATTGTCCTTCAAGAAGTAAACTTGGTTGCAACTTGAAGTAATTATTAGAATGTCCTTCAAGAAGTAAACTTGGTTGCTACTTGAAGTAATTATTAGATTGTCCTTCAAGAAGTAAACTTGGTTGCAACTTGAAGTAATTATTAGAATGTCCTTCAAGAAGTAAACTTGGTTGCTACTTGAAGTAATTATTAGAATGTCCTTCAAGAAGTAAACTTGGTTGCAACTTGAAATAATTATTAGAATGTCCTTCAAGAAGTAAACTTGGTTGCAACTTGAAGTAATTATTAGAATGTCCTTCAAGAAGTAAACGTGGTTGCTACTTAAAGTAATTATTAGAATGTCCTTCAAGAAGTAAACTTGGTTGCAACTTGAAGTAATTATTAGAATGTCCTTCAAAAAGTAAACTTGGTTGCAACTTGAAGTAATTATTAGATTGTCCTTCAAGAAGTAAACTTGGTTGCTACTTGAAGTAATTATTAGAATGTCCTTCAAGAAGTAAACTTGGTTGCTACTTGAAGTAATTATTAGAATGTCCTTCAAGAAGTAAACTTGGTTGCTACTTGAAGTAATTATTAGAATGTCCTTCAAGAAGTAAACTTGGTTGCTACTTGAAGTAATTATTAGAATGTCCTTCAAGAAGTAAACTTGGTTGCTACTTGAAGTAATTATTAGAATGTCCTTCAAGAAGTAAACTTGGTTGCAACTTGAAGTAATTATTAGAATGTCCTTCAAGAAGTAAACTTGGTTGCAACTTGAAGTAATTATTAGAATGTCCTTCAAGAAGTAAACTTGGTTGCAACTTGAAATAATTATTATAATGTCCTTCAAGAAGTAAACTTGGTTGCTACTTGAAATAATTATTAGAATGTCCTTCAAGAAGTAAACTTGGTTGCTACTTGAAATAATTATTAGAATGTCCTTCAAGAAGTAAACTTGGTTGCTACTTGAAGTAATTATTAAAATGTCCTTCAAGAAGTAAACTTGGTTGCTACTTGAAGTAATTATTAGATTGTCCTTCAAGAAGTAAACTTGGTTGCTACTTGAAGTAATTATTAGAATGTCCTTCAAGAAGTAAACTTGGTTGCAACTTGAAGTAATTATTAGATTGTCCTTCAAGAAGTAAACTTGGTTGCTACTTAAGTAATTATTGTTGTCTTCAAGAAGTAAACTTGGTTGCTACTTGAAGTAATTATTAGATTGTCCTTCAAGAAGTAAACTTGGTTGCTACTTGAAGTAATTGATAGATTGTCCTTCAAGAAGTAAACTTGGTGCAACTTGAAGTAATTATTAGATTGTCCTTCAAGAAGTAAACTTGGTTGCTACTTGAAGTAATTATTAGATTGTCCTTCAAGAAGTAAACTTGGTTGCAACTTGAAGTAATTATTAGAATGTCCTTCAAGAAGTAAACTTGGATGCTACTTGAAGTAATTATTAGAATGTCCTTCAAGAAGTAAACTTGGTTGCAACTTGAAGTAATTATTAGAATGTCCTTCAAAAAGTAAACTTGGTTGCAACTTGAAGTAATTATTAGATTGTCCTTCAAGAAGTAAACTTGGTTGCTACTTGAAGTAATTATTAGAATGTCCTTCAAGAAGTAAACTTGTTGCTACTTGAGTAATTATTAGAATGTCCTTCAAGAAGTAAACTTTGTTGCTACTTGAAGTAATTATTAGAATGTCCTTCAAGAAGTAAACTTGGTTGCTACTTGAAGTAATTATTAGAATGTCCTTCAAGAAGTAAACTTGGTTGCTACTTGAAGTAATTATTAGAATGTCCTTCAAGAAGTAAACTTGGTTGCAACTTGAAGTAATTATTAGAATGTCCTTCAAGAAGTAAACTTGGTTGCAACTTGAAGTAATTATTAGAATGTCCTTCAAGAAGTAAACTTGGTTGCAACTTGAAATAATTATTAGAATGTCCTTCAAGAAGTAAACTTGGTTGCTACTTGAAATAATTATTAGAATGTCCTTCAAGAAGTAAACTTGGTTGCTACTTGAAATAATTATTAGAATGTCCTTCAAGAAGTAAACTTGGTTGCTACTTGAAGTAATTATTAGAATGTCCTTCAAGAAGTAAACTTGGTTGCTACTTGAAGTAATTATTAGATTGTCCTTCAAGAAGTAAACTTGGTTGCTACTTGAAGTAATTATTAGAATGTCCTTCAAGAAGTAAACTTGGTTGCTACTTGAAGTAATTATTAGAATGCCCTTCAAGAAGTAAACTTGGTTGCTACTTGAAGTAATTATTAGAATGTCCTTCAAGAAGTAAACTTGGTTGCTACTTGAAGTAATTATTAGATTGTCCTTCAAGAAGTAAACTTGGTTGCAACTTGAAGTAATTATTAGAATGTCCTTCAAGAAGTAAACTTGGTTGCTACTTGAAGAATTATAGATTGTCCTTCAAGAAGTAAACTTGGCTGCAACTTGAAGTAATTATTAGAATGTCCTTCAAGAAGTAAACTTGGTTGCTACTTGAAGTAATTATTAGAATGTCCTTCAAGAAGTAAACTTGGTTGCAACTTGAAGTAATTATTAGAATGTCCTTCAAGAAGTAAACTTGGTTGCTACTTGAAATAATTATTAGAATGTCCTTCAAGAAGTAAACTTGGTTGCTACTTGAAGTAATTATTAGAATGTCCTTCAAAAAGTAAACTTGGTTGCTACTTGAAGTAATTATTAGAATGTCCTTCAAGAAGTAAACTTGGTTGCAACTTGAAGTAATTATTAGAATGTCCTTCAAGAAGTAAACTTGGTTGCTACTTGAAATAATTATTAGAATGTCCTTCAAGAAGTAAACTTGGTTGCTACTTGAAGTAATTATTGGAATGTCCTTCAAGAAGTAAACTTGGTTGCAACTTGAAGTAATTATTAGAATGTCCTTCAAGAAGTAAACTTGGTTGCTACTTGAAATAATTAATAGAATGTCCTTCAAGAAGTAAACTTGGTTGCTACTTGAAGTAATTATTAGAATGTACTTCAAGAAGTAAACTTGGTTGCTACTTGAAGTAATTATTAGAATGTCCTTCAAAAAGTAAACTTGGTTGCAACTTGAAGTAATTATTAGAATGTCCTTCAAGAAGTAAACTTGGTTGCAACTTGAAGTAATTATTAGATTGTCCTTCAAGAAGTAAACTTGGTTGCTACTTGAAGTAATTATTAGAATGTCCTTCAAGAAGTAAACTTGGTTGCTACTTGAAGTAATTATTAAAATGTCCTTCAAGAAGTAAACTTGGTTGCTACTTGAAGTAATTATTAGAATGTCCTTCAAAAGTAAACTTGGCTGCAACTTGAAGTAATTATTAGAATGTCCTTCAAGAAGTAAACTTGGTTGCTACTTAAATAATTATAGAATGTCCTTAAGAAGTAAACTTGGTTGCTACTTGAAGTAATTATTAGAATGTCCTTCAAGAAGTAAACTTGGTTGCAACTTGAAGTAATTATTAGAATGTCCTTCAAGAAGTAAACTTGGTTGCTACTTGAAGTAATTATTAGAATGTCCTTCAAGAAGTAAACTTGGTTGCTACTTGAAGTAATTATTAGAATGTCCTTCAAAAAGTAAACTTGGTTGCTACTTGAATATTATTAGAATGTCCTTCAAGAAGTAAACTTGGTTGCAACTTGAGAAGTATTAGAATGTCCTTCAAGAGTAAACTTGGTTGCTACTTGAAATAATTATTAGAATGTCCTTCAAGAAGTAAACTTAGTTGCTACTGAAGTAATTATTAGAATGTCCTTCAAGAGTAAACTTGGTTGCAACTTGAAGTAATTATTAGAATGTCCTTCAAGAAGTAAACTTGGTTGCTACTTGAAATAATTAATAGAATGTCCTTCAAGAAGTAAACTTGGTTGCTACTTGAAGTAATTATTAGAATGTCCTTCAAGAAGTAAACTTGGTTGCTACTTGAAGTAATTATTAGAATGTCCTTCAAAAAGTAAACTTGGTTGCAACTTGAAGTAATTATTAGAATGTCCTTCAAGAAGTATACTTGGTTGCAACTTGAAGTAATTATTAGAATGTCCTTCAAGAAGTAAACTTGGTTGCAACTTGAAGTAATTATTAGAATGTCCTTCAAGAAGTAAACTTGGTTGCAACTTGAAGTAATTATTAGAATGTCCTTCAAGAAGTAAACTTGGTTGCTACTTGAAATAATTATTAGAATGTCCTTCAAGAAGTAAACTTGGTTGCTACTTGAAGTAATTATTAGAATGTCCTTCAAGAAGTAAACTTGGTTGCAACTTGAAGTAATTATTAGAATGTCCTTCAAGAAGTAAACTTGGTTGCTACTTGAAGTAATTATTAGAATGTCCTTCAAGAAGTAAACTTGGTTGCTACTTGAAGTAATTATTAGAATGTCCTTCAAAAAGTAAACTTGGTTGCTACTTGAAGTAATTATTAGAATGTCCTTCAAGAAGTAAACTTGGTTGCAACTTGAAGTAATTATTAGAATGTCCTTCAAGAAGTAAACTTGGTTGCAACTTGAAGTAATTATTAGAATGTCCTTCAAGAAGTAAACTTGGTTGCAACTTGAAGTAATTATTAGAATGTCCTTCAAGAAGTAAACTTGGTTGCTACTTGAAGTAATTATTAGAATGTCCTTCAAGAAGTAAACTTGGTTGCAACTTGAAGTAATTATTAGAATGTCCTTCAAGAAGTAAACTTGGTTGCTACTTGAAGTAATTATTAGAATGTCCTTCAAGAAGTAAACTTGGTTGCTACTTGAAGTAATTATTAGATTGTCCTTCAAGAAGTAAACTTGGTTGCTACTTGAAGTAATTATTAGAATGTCCTTCAAAAAGTAAACTTGGTTGCTACTTGAAGTAATTATTAGATTGTCCTTCAAGAAGTAAACTTGGTTGCTACTTGAAGTAATTATTAGAATGTCCTTCAAGAAGTAAACTTGGTTGCTACTTGAAGTAATTATTAGAATGTCCTTCAAGAAGTAAACTTGGTTGCAACTTGAAGTAATTATTAGAATGTCCTTCAAGAAGTAAACTTGGTTGCTACTTGAAATAATTATTAGAATGTCCTTCAAGAAGTAAACTTGGTTGCTACTTGAAGTAATTATTAGAATGTCCTTCAAAAAGTAAACTTGGTTGCTACTTGAAGTAATTATTAGAATGTCCTTCAAGAAGTAAACTTGGTTGCAACTTGAAGTAATTATTAGAATGTCCTTCAAGAAGTAAACTTGGTTGCTACTTGAAATAATTATTAGAATGTCCTTCAAGAAGTAAACTTGGTTGCTACTTGAAGTAATTATTGGAATGTCCTTCAAGAAGTAAACTTGGTTGCAACTTGAAGTAATTATTAGAATGTCCTTCAAGAAGTAAACTTGGTTGCTACTTGAAATAATTAATAGAATGTCCTTCAAGAAGTAAACTTGGTTGCTACTTGAAGTAATTATTAGAATGTACTTCAAGAAGTAAACTTGGTTGCTACTTGAAGTAATTATTAGAATGTCCTTCAAAAAGTAAACTTGGTTGCAACTTGAAGTAATTATTAGAATGTCCTTCAAGAAGTAAACTTGGTTGCAACTTGAAGTAATTATTAGATTGTCCTTCAAGAAGTAAACTTGGTTGCTACTTGAAGTAATTATTAGAATGTCCTTCAAAAAGTAAACTTGGTTGCTACTTGAAGTAATTATTAAAATGTCCTTCAAGAAGTAAACTTGGTTGCTACTTGAAGTAATTATTAGAATGTCCTTCAAGAAGTAAACTTGGTTGCAACTTGAAGTAATTATTAGAATGTCCTTCAAGAAGTAAACTTGGTTGCTACTTGAAATAATTATTAGAATGTCCTTCAAGAAGTAAACTTGGTTGCTACTTGAAGTAATTATTAGAATGTCCTTCAAAAAGTAAACTTGGTTGCAACTTGAAGTAATTATTAGAATGTCCTTCAAGAAGTAAACTTGGTTGCTACTTGAAGTAATTATTAGAATGTCCTTCAAGAAGTAAACTTGGTTGCTACTTGAAGTAATTATTAGAATGTCCTTCAAAAGTAAACTTGTTGCTACTTGAAGTAATTATTAGAATGTCCTTCAAGAAGTAAACTTGGTTGCAACTTGAAGTAATTATTAGAATGTCCTTCAAGAAGTAAACTTGGTTGCTACTTGAAATAATTATTAGAATGTCCTTCAAGAAGTAAACTTGGTTGCTACTTGAAGTAATTATTAGAATGTCCTTCAAGAAGTAAACTTGGTTGCAACTTGAAGTAATTATTAGAATGTCCTTCAAGAAGTAAACTTGGTTGCTACTTGAAATAATTAATAGAATGTCCTTCAAGAAGTAAACTTGGTTGCTACTTGAAGTAATTATTAGAATGTCCTTCAAGAAGTAAACTTGGTTGCTACTTGAAGTAATTATTAGAATGTCCTTCAAAAAGTAAACTTGGTTGCAACTTGAAGTAATTATTAGAATGTCCTTCAAGAAGTATACTTGGTTGCAACTTGAAGTAATTATTAGAATGTCCTTCAAGAAGTAAACTTGGTTGCAACTTGAAGTAATTATTAGAATGTCCTTCAAGAAGTAAACTTGGTTGCAACTTGAAGTAATTATTAGAATGTCCTTCAAGAAGTAAACTTGGTTGCTACTTGAAATAATTATTAGAATGTCCTTCAAGAAGTAAACTTGGTTTACTTGAGTAATTATTAGAATGTCCTTCAAGAAGTAAACTTGGTTGCAACTTGAAGTAATTATTAGAATGTCCTTCAAGAAGTAAACTTGGTTGCTACTTGAAGTAATTATTAGAATGTCCTTCAAGAAGTAAACTTGGTTGCTACTTGAAGTAATTATTAGAATGTCCTTCAAAAAGTAAACTTGGTTGCTACTTGAAGTAATTATTAGAATGTCCTTCAAGAAGTAAACTTGGTTGCAACTTGAAGTAATTATTAGAATGTCCTTCAAGAAGTAAACTTGGTTGCAACTTGAAGTAATTATTAGAATGTCCTTCAAGAAGTAAACTTGGTGCAACTTGGAAGTAATTATTAGAATGTCCTTCAAGAAGTAAACTTGGTTGCTACTTGAAGTAATTATTAGAATGTCCTTCAAAAGTAAACTTGGTGTAACTTGAAGTAATTATTAGAATGTCCTTCAAGAAGTAAACTTGGTTGCTACTTGAAGTAATTATTAGAATGTCCTTCAAGAAGTAAACTTGGTTGCTACTTGAAGTAATTATTAGATTGTCCTTCAAGAAGTAAACTTGGTTGCTACTTGAAGTAATTATTAGAATGTCCTTCAAGAAGTAAACTTGGTTGCTACTTGAAGTAATTATTAGATTGTCCTTCAAGAAGTAAACTTGGTTGCTACTTGAAGTAATTATTAGAATGTCCTTCAAGAAGTAAACTTGGTTGCTACTTGAAGTAATTATTAGAATGTCCTTCAAGAAGTAAACTTTGTTGCTACTTGAAGTAATTATTAGAATGTCCTTCAAGAAGTAAACTTGGTTGCTACTTGAAGTAATTATTAGAATGTCCTTCAAGAAGTAAACTTGGTTGCTACTTGAAGTAATTATTAGATTGTCCTTCAAGAAGTAAACTTGGTTGCTACTTGAAGTAATATAGAATGTCCTTCAAGAAGTAAACTTGTTGCTACTTGAAGTAATTATTAGAATGTCCTTCAAGAAGTAAACTTGGTTGCAACTTGAAGTAATTATTAGAATGTCCTTCAAGAAGTAAACTTGGTTGCTACTTGAAGTAATTATTAGAATGTCCTTCAAGAAGTAAACTTGGTTGCATGATACATTAGAATGTTAGTTACTTATACTGGGTGGAGCGGGGTGGAGCAACTGAATGATCTGGAAACAAATATTGATTGTTAGTCCTACTTTGTCTCACAGAGTCCAGATAAGAAGAGATTTTACAACAGGATTTTGTCTGCGCTTCATAAATATGCTTTTTCACCGCCTGATATTTTTTACACCACTCTTTGCATGGATGCCCTTTTGCGTTATATCCACTGTATCGGAGCATGATTGCTCTTTGAGGCGCACTGTCTGTTGGTAATCTGTTTATTTGGCTGAACCATTTAATTTGTTGTTTCTTGATGAAGTTCGGTACTGATGTTGTACCAACATGTTTTCCTAATCTCTTCATTTCTTAACCTGTCTCTTCTTGTTACTCCTAGCATTCTGCATAGATACTTCATCTTTGTCGTGATTAGTTGTCTTTTATCATTTGATATCAGCATCCAGGTTTGGCACTGATAGCATAATGTTGGGAGAAAGATTGTGTTGTACAATTCTCTTGACGTGTTCATGGTGACATTTTAGCATTTCAAAATTCATGCCATGTGTTCTACGATTAGCTTTATTGCAACTGGTATGTTGGATTTCATTAGTACGGGACAAATAATAGCCATAAATTGATATAAAGAGATGATTAAGACAGCAGTAGTTTCAATCAAATGTCTGATCTACAGAAGATCAAGTAACCTATATCGCCCAGGAAGTCGAGGATGGTTTCCAAGAAAAGAAACAGACACTGGCAGTTTTGGTAGATATGGAGAAGGCGTTTGACACAGTCTGGAAAGAGGAGTTAAAATTGAAACTCCTCACCCTCGGTATAAAGGAAAGAATGTACAAATGGCTTGATAGATACATAGAGAACAGAACAGCAAAGGTTCAGGTTCAGGGGTACACAAGTATGAAGGCCACATTGGAGCAAGGAGTCTCCCAAGGAGGAGTACTCTCACCATTCCTCTTTCTAATCTTTGTCAATGACATAGCAACATGCCTACCAAAGCGAGTACATTCTGCCATGTATGCCGACGACCTGGCAATATGGGCGAGGGAAGAGTCAATGCCCATAGCAACAAATCGACTGCAAGATACGCTAAATAACCTGGAAGTGTGGTCAAAAAGTGGAATATGAACATTAATGCTTCTAAGACAACCTACACTGTGTTCTCACAGAACAACCAGAATCACAAAATTAAGCTTAGAGTAAATGGGCAAGAACTTCCAGAAAGCAAGACCCCAACGTACCTTAGAGTCACACTCGACCGAAAACTGACTTGGTGCCCTCAAATTGAAAATGCTACGGCAAAAACGAGACACAGGCTCACGATGATGCGCAAACTCGTAGGCTCCACGTGGGGAGCAAACACCAGAGTCCTCAAAACACTCTACTCTGGAAGAGTGCGACCGATCCTGGAGTACGGCATTACAGCGTGGAGCAGTGCATCCAACACGCAATTCGCCAAAGTGAGCAATAGTCAGAACCGTGCAATGCGCATTATCACAGGAGCTATGAAGTCCACGCCTATCAAGGCGATGAAACAATCACAGGCATCTAACCAATGGCACATCGAAGGGACAGAAAAGTCTTGGTGTTGGCGGAAAAACTTAAATGGCTCAATTCCCACCCTATGTACGAAAGAATGAACGGATTCGGAAGGGCAGGTTACAGAGAATAAGCTTCGCAAAAACGCGAAAGCACTGATCGCAGACCATCAGGTCATAGCAAACTGCAAAGTCAAATCAATCCCGGCAACCGATAAGTGCCCGCCGTGGAAAACCAAAATGCCGGCACTAAGGGAAGCAATCCCAGGCATACTAAAAAAAGGGCAGCAAGAAAACTTCGAAAGAAGAGCAGGCACAGAAAAGCACATATCAACAGAATACCCTGAAAATAAGTGATTACACGTCTATACTGACGGATCGGCTAGGAACGCAATCAGCGAGGGCGGAGGAGGAATAGTGCTTAAACTCTCAAAGAAAGTGACGGTCACAAGCGTTTGCACAGGCAGATACTCAAATAACTGCCGGGCAGAGGCAGAGGCAATAAGAACAGCGGCCGAAATGATCCTAGAGAGAAGAGGCACCTCTCGCAACAAAGTCATGATATTCACCGATGCTATATCGGTCATCACGGCACTCAAACGTGTAGACAAAACAGAGTTAAATGACCTGAGAGCGACCTCGACGCTTTAGTGCACACACTCAAATGCACCGTCATTCAGTGGATCCCATCACACTGTAACATAAGTAGAAACGAACACGCAGACAAACTAGCAAAAGAAGGTGGGCGACTACCTCAGACTGATCTCGAGATCAGTTATGAGGAAGCCAGAACAACCATCGACTGGCACTTTAGAGACAAATGGACAAAAGACCATCCACAGTACAACAACAGCGACGAATACTATTGTCTGTCTCGTAGTGAACAAGTTGCCATACTTCGCCTCCGTACGGCCACAACAAGCTCCGCGTCTACATGTTTAACAAATTTAAAATTGTCACAACTAACCTATACCCCTGCAAAAAGGCGGATATGACGGCAGAGCATGTTCTCCAAGATTGTCAACTGATAAGCAGGCATAAGAAAAGAAACCTGGCCTCAAAACACAGAGCTTCGCGAGAAGCTGTACGGAGGAATGGGGTAAAATTCATGATAAGAGTTTATTCATCAGTCTAGGCCGGGATCGCAAGAGAGAGAGAGAGAGAGAGAAGAGAGAGAGAAGAGAGAGAGAGAGAGAGAGAGAGAGAGAAAAATCAAATGTGGATGACTAATGAAATCTTAGAAAAAATGACAGAACGAAAGAAAGCCAATAACGCCCCAAAGTAAACACTTTTAGACAACGAAATACTCAAAATGTGCAGAACCACAAATGTAAACTGATTATAAACAAAATGCAAGGAAATAGAAGATATGGCAGAAAACACAGGACTAGAGATATGCACAGAGAAATAAGACAAATGACAAGTAAGAAAAATACTATAAAAGGTGGAGGATGTATCAAATACAGCAACAACCAACTTTTGTTTGATAAAGCAGAAATATTGACAAGATGGACAGAATATGTAACGGCTCTATTTGATGATCAAAGAAGCAGTAAATGGAGTATACAGTGCAATGACTGCCCAAGAATATTAAAATCTGAAGTTGTAAGAGCAATCGAAACAATGAAGCGAGGAAAGGCTGCAGGATTGGACAATATTACTGTGGAAATGTTAAACTCCTTAGAGGTTTTTGGTATTTCAACCATTACAGATTTGTGCAATGATATATATAACACAGGATATATACCAAGAGACTTGAAGACATCAGTATTCATACCACTACCCAAAAAGCCCAAAGCACAGGAGTGCACAGACTATATGACAATTAGCCTGATGAGCCACATAACAAAATACTACTCAAGATCATACATGAAAGAATTAAAAACAAGATAGACAAAGAAGTAGGAGAAGAACAGTTTGGCTTTAGAAAGAACAGAGGAACAAGAGAGGCAATACTTTGTATAAGACTACTCGCTGACAAGTATATAGAAGTGCAAAACAGTATCTACTTGTGTTTCATTGATTATAGCAAAGCTTTTGACAGGGTCCAACAAGAAAAGCTAATAAGGTCTACAAGAAATAGGCCTAGATGGGGATGATATCAGACTAATAAGTAACATATACTGGGAACAGACAGCAATAATAAAATATGAAAATAGCTACTTTCCATACATAGACATAAAGAGAGGAGTGAGACAAGGATGCATTCTGTCACCAAGCCTATTTAACATCTACACAGAGAAAATCTTCAAACAACTAGAGGGAATGCCAGGACTCAAGATCAATGGAAAAATAATACATAACTTAAGATATGCAGATGACACAGTATTGGTAGCAGAAAATGAACAAGATCTACAAGAATTAGTGGACCAATTGGACAGAACTAGCAAGGAATATGGATTAGACATTAACATACAGAAAAAAAAAACTATGGTAATCAACAAGGAAATGGAAGAACCTAAAATGAATATAAAAATGCATGAAGAATTACTATATCAAGTAAAAAGTTTCTTATATCTTGGTCAGATGATAACAGATGATGGCAGATGTATAACAGAAATTAAAAGAGAATAGGAATGGCCAAGGATAATTTCAATAGTATGAGAACGTTACTGACATCCAATCAAATTACAAACAGGCTAAAAATGTGAATGATCAAATGCTATATATATCCTATATTAATGTATGGCTCGGAAACATGGACAATGAACAAGCAGTTAGAAGACATAATTGATGTATTTGAGATGTGGATATATAGAAGAATAAGCAGAGTTTCATGGACAGAAAAACAAGACAAATAAACACGTTTTAGGAAAACTAGACATGATGAAATAATTATTAACAGAAATAAAATTCAGACAAGTAAAGTATTTTGGGCACATAAAAGACATGACACAATGAAAAAATATTTACTAGAGGGAAAGTTGAGGGGAAGAGCAAGAGGAAGACCGAGAGATAAGTGGGAGGGAAACTTTAAGAAATGGACGGAATTACAGTCTGGCAGTGTGCAACACCAAGGCGGAAGACAGAGGATGCTGGAGATTCATTGCAGCCAACCTTCGATGTGGAGACGGCACCTGATGATGATGAGTTTAAAACAAAGTGTTATGTCAAGATATAACAGTTAGTGGAAGTAGTTAGTGATTAGTGATTAGTGAGGATCATCAGATGTACATAAGAAAGAAATGTGCACATTTATACAGCAATCCTTTGAGTAATTTTTGAACAAAAGTGTATTGAGCGACATACATTTATGGAAAATAACAATTTTGAGAAAAAACTAACATATTTTCAATTATTTACCAAATTAATTTACTTTAAAATCCACCAGGAGCATAAACACTTGTTTCAGCCAATGTTTTAGGTGCTAACGCTAATTGTAACCCAAAGTCAGCGTCACCAAAATGGGGATGGCAGAGAATAGGGAGACTTTCAGAAAGGCGTTTACTGCTCTATGTAGAAATGAAATGGGAGAATGTAGCGTAGACGAAAAGTGGAACATTCTAAAATCTAAGATATATGACTGTGCCATTGACTCATTTGGCACCAAGAAATTCTCCAACAAAGACTGGGTAGAACAAAATGAAACAACCCTAAGCCCTCTACTTGAGGAAAAGAAAAGAGCTCTAATAAATTACAAAAATAAACCCTCGCAAAGTTCAAAGGACCATCTTCGGCACACAAAATCAGTATTGCAACGAGAGTCAAGGAGGTGTGCAAATGAATACTGGTCAAATCTATGTTCTGCGATACAAAATGCTGCAGATATGGGCAACACCAAGGCAATGTACGAAAATATCAGAGTAGCTCTGGGACCAAACATAACAAAAATTGCACCATTAAGATCAGAAACAGGTGAGCCAATAACAGATATGACCAAACAGCTCGAAAGATGGGTGGAACACTATTCCAATCTTTACTCTGTGGAGAAACCAGCACACCCAGTCCTCGATCAGATCATACCAAACCGAGCTGGATACTGAACCCACGGAGCAGGAACTTTCCGAAGCAATCAACAAACTTTCAAATGGCAAGGCATCAGGACTAGACAACATTCCTGCAGAAATCCTCAAATACAATAGGAATGTCCTGCTGCCCCACCTCTACAATCTCCTTATTCAGTGCTGGAGAGAGGGAACACTTCCTCAGGACATGAAGGATGCAAAGATAGTGACACTATAAAAACAAAGGGGATAAGGGGATTGTAACAACTACAGAGGCATCTCCCTTCCAAGCGTAACAGGCAAGGCTTTTGCACTAGTCCTTTCAAAACGACTACAGAAACTGGCGGAGCGTGTTCTTCCAGAGTCACAATGTGGATTCAGAGCTAGACAGTCAACAACTGACATGATATTTACCCTTCGACAGCTACAAGAGAAGTGCAGAGAGCAGAGCAAGCCTCTATGTATTGCTTTCGTGGATCTGACTAAGGCATTTGACACAGTCAGCAGGCCAAGTCTTTATAAAATATTGAAGTATATTGGTTGTCCCCAAAGTTGCTCCAATTGATTGTTTCCTTCCATGAGGGCATGAAAGCCAGCATACAGTTCGATGGCAGATCTGATAGTTTTGAGGTTAAGAGTGGAGTCAAGCAGGGCTGTGTCCTTGCCCCCATCTCTCTGGTATCTTCTTCGCAGTCCTTTGAACCACGCCTTAGGGGACGCTGATGATGATATTTTCATCCGCACTAGATCTGATGGTTCACTGTTTAACTTGGCTCGCTTAAGAGCCAAGACAAAACGACGGAAATACTTCTCAAGGACCTCCTTTTCGCTGACGATGCTGCCTTAGTCGCCCACAGTGAGACTACACTGCAATGTCTAATCAATAATTTGTCAAAGGCATGCGACCTCTTTTCTCTGACAATAAGTGTCTCCAAAACAGTTGTATTATGTCAGGAGGTAAGACATCAAATATCACTTTAAATGGCAACCATCTAACACCAGTGCAAAAATTCTGCTATCTTGGGTCCACGGTCACTGCCAGCCTTTCTCTTGATGAAAAAATCAACTCTCGTATAGGGAGTGCGGCTACTACATTCGGCATACTATCAAAGCGCGCGTGGGACAAAAAAAAATTGACATTGCAGACGAAGACTCAAATATATCGAGCCTGTGTAATTAGTTCTTTACAATATGGCTCAGAAACATGGACAGCCTACTCAAGACACGAGAGGAGACTTAACATCTTTCACCTTCGATGTCTCCTAAGATTATGAACATCAGGTGGTATGACAAGATAACCAACTCTGAAGTACTACAACGTGCAAATCTGCCTTCCATCATGGGCATGCTCAGCAGTAGACGACTAAGATGGTTGGGACATGTGAGAAGAATGGAAACTTATCGCATACCAAAACAAATGTTGTTCTGTGAACTTTCGGAGGAAGAGGCACCAGGGCAGACCACTGCTCAGATATAAAGATGTCTGCAAAACCTCAATGAAAAACTTTTCTATAGATCCCAGCACATGGGAGGGACTAGCTGATGACAGAGTTGTGTGGAAAGCCAAATTACGGAAGGGCGCAGAGTCTTTTGAGAAGAGACTTATGTACGAGCTGAACGACAAGAGAGAAAAGCGAAAACTCAGAAGTTGTCACAGTAAAACACTTGCCTATTGACCGTCTGTAAAGATGAAAAGGGCCATATATATATATTTTTGTATCTAAATTCTGTATTAGAAAGGAAGATATGCAGTTTTTATAGGTGACTGCAAAATACTGAAAATAATGTTTTCCGAGGGAAAAATTAAATTAAAACAAAAGTTTCATATCGGTACCATTTCACATTATTAACTACAATATTGACATCATTGACAGTTATATTTAACCTCCTCCTCAAAGTAAATGAGATCTTAGGACACCAAGTCCATATAAGATTATGGAAAGCTTCATTAGCATTGTGAGAACCACCATGAATATATTTTATCAACAAAGTTGCAAGATAGCTTGACAAATACTTGCATTATGTTGCCAAAAATAAAATTAGGCAGTTTGTTTTTAATCAACTAAAACTTTATCTTTAGGGCACAAGCTACTCAGCATATTGCAGTTCTCATGGTTATCTTTGTGATGTTTAAATATGGCTCAAATACTATTTATCCAATGTGCTCTAATTTCCCAGAATTTTTCATACAAGTTACATCATAATGATGCTACATGAGTTTAATGGTGCTATTAGTTAATCTATCAGTGCTACCATATTACTATAAACACTTTGCTACCATCTGTTTGAAGCAGAGTTATAGTTTTTCATATATAATTAGCTAAAAAAGGGTATATGCCTAGTTAAAAAATTTAATTAAAATACAAAACTACATTTTTTTGCAAATTAAAGATAGCTTCTTGTTCAAAATTGGATGTGTTACCTAAAATATAAAAAAAATTCAAATTTCATTTTTTAAAAAGAATAATTGTTACATGTAAGGGGGCGGTCTGTCCTTAAGATAAAAGAGCAAAGGGAACAGCTATATTTATAAGATAACATCACAAAGGTTGGGAGGCAGTAAATGTTCATAGTGTACCATCAATTGATATAACAGAATTTATAATAATTCCCCTCGTACAGTTATACGTTACATAGGGCCTGCAAGTAATTTCTCCATACGCTCTATCCTGGGCAACTCGCTCAATCTCCTCCATGGAACTGAGACCGATTTTCTTGCCTCTCTCAGCATAGTTTGTTTCAGGGTCTCCTTAGGTCGACTCTCTTTCTTGAACCCTTTGCATCCCACTTCAATGCCTGCTTTGATATTCTTTGATCATTTCTCCTCAAGGTGTGCCAAACATATCTCCATCTTCTCTTTCTTATAACAGTTGTCACTAGTGGTTGACCAGGCATGTCTCTGATTTCATCACTTCTCCTGAATTCGTTCCATTTTATATTCATTATTTTTCGCAGACATCTATTTTCAAATGCATTCAACTTGCTTTCTATATCTTTAGTCATTTTCCAACTCTGCTGGCATATGTTAGGATTGATACAACATTTGAATTGAAAATTCGTAATTTACTTTTAATACTATATAACTTGCAGTTTCATATTTTATTTAGACTTTTAAAAGCTGATGTTGCTTTGCCAATTCGTATCATAATTTCTTTTCTAACATTTCCTGTGCAATCAAAATTGCTACCCAAATAGGTGAACTGCTCTGTTATTTTTATCATTTTAGATTCCAGTGTGATATCTGCATTAATTGCCATAAGTGTCTTCATTATATTTGTTTTTCATAGCTTATCTGCAGTCCAACTTTTGATGCTATAGATGACAAGTTGTCTGTTTTTCTTGCATATCTTGGTTGTTTCTACTTAACAAGGCAATATCATCTGCAAAATCCAAATCTTCTAGTTAACTATTTTCTACCCAATCGATGCCAGTTTCGCCCCTGCAACATTTTCGCATCACCCAGTCAATGGCCTCCAAAACAAAAGCGGAGATAGAATACAGCTTTGCTTTACTCCGGTTTCAACCATAAACCAGTCGCTTTGTCACCATCAGTGTGAACTACACACTGTGAACCATCATAGAGGCTCTTAATAATGTTTATAATTTTGTCTGATATTCCATAGCATCTAAGAATATTCCACAAGGAGATTCTGGCTAGACTATCAAAGGCTTTTATTTTAAATCGATGAAATTTAGTATAAGTGGTTGTTGCTTCTCAATATGTTCCTCCAAAATTAGTCGTAGGGTAATTATTTGGTCTAAGCAGCTTCTCCCAGGTCTAAAACCAGCTTGTTTTTCTTTCAGGGTTGTGTCCACTGCTCCTTTGATTCTATTAAGAATGATTTTGCAGAAAGTCTTGGTCATTACTGAAAATAGGGTGATCCCTCTCCAGTTGTTGCAATCTTTGAGATCACCTTTTGGGGATCTTAACAATTATTCCCTTCTTCCATTGATCTGGGACAGTTTTTTCTTCCCATACTTTATTAAATAGTTCTTGCACCTGGCTAATAGTTGTATCATCAGCCGCTTTGAGCATTTCTGCAGTAATGTTGTCATCACCTGCCGCCTTATTGTTTATCAAGGAATGGATTGCCTCCTTGACCTCAGCTACACTTATCATTTCTTCGTTAATTGGTAGAGAGCTGTTTCTTGCCTCTTCGTCAAACTTGAGTAGTACTGGTGGATCAGGTCAATTTAATATTTCTTCAAAATGTTCTGCCCATCTTTTCTTCTGCTCGGTATATGATGTTAGAACTTTACCATCTTTGCTCTTGATTGGGCCACCCTTTGAAACAAATGTTCAGTAAAGTTATTTTAGTGCATTGTATAACATTTTACTGTTTCCAGTCTTAGCTGCCTTTTCCCCTTCTTCAGCCAGTCGTTTGACATATGCTCTTTTATCTCTTCTAGCTGCTCTTTTCACTTCCTTGTCGTTTAGTCTATATTCCTCTTTAGCTTGGATTTCATCTGTTGCATCCTTAGTATTAAATATTGCTAGTTTCATCTTCTTCTTTCTTGAATACATTTCAGGTGTCATCGCTTATCCAGGGTTTTCTGTCTTTCGTCTTTAATCCTGCGCTACTATTTGCTGCCCCAATAGTGTGTCCTTTATCTTAGTCCATTTGTCTTCAATGTTCTGTTCATTTTCACCATTGAGTAACTCGAACCTATTCTTAAGTTCGAGCTGATATTCCTCTTTTTCTTCTTTATTTTGTAGTCTTTGACTGTCTATTCGCAGTTGTTCTTTTTAGTATGGTGAATTTTCAATTTCAGTTTCAATTTATCTATGCATAAATTATGATCACTTCCTACATCTGCCCCTCTATATGCACGGACATCCAGCAATGATGTTCTAAATTGTGTATTTATGCACATATGGTCAATCTGATTCCTGGTCACTCCATCTGGTGAGTGTCAAGTAAGTTTATGAATTTCCTAATGTGCAAAGATGGTACCTCCAATTACTAAGTTTGACAGCATACATAACTACGTCAGTCTTTCTCCATTCTCATTCATTGTGTTTATTCCTTGTTTACCTATAGCTCTCTCTACCCCTACATTATCACTTCCAACCTTTGCATTTAAGTCCCCCATTACTAATAACAGGTCATGTTTTTGGTCTTGTTAATTTGATCTTGTAGTTGCTCATAAAATGTGTCTTTCTTATCATCGTCAGCCTCATTTGTTGGTGCATAACACTGCAGTATTGTCATATTGACATGCCTGGTACTGAAGCGGACCCCTAATTATCCGACTCGAGATGGGTTCCCATTCTAACATGCTCTTTGCTACTCTAGGTGTCATCATTATACCCATTCCTTCAAAATGCTTACCATCTTCTCTTCCTGAGTATATGAAAGGTAATCCACTAGCTACTCTTCTATCTGTTCCAGGCCATCTCACCTCACTTAACCCCAGTGTGTCCAGCCTGTATCTCTTCATTTTTTCTGCAATTGGCTGATTTTTAGCCTTGCCATCTTTCCCTCACAATCCAAAATCCAATTTTAGTGTGAGTTTTTGAGCCAAGTAATGCGAAGTCGGGTTGCTGACTTTCATCAGCAACCGTCATTGATGCACTAGGTGCACCGCACACCACCTGGCTGGTCGCTTTACCGTCATTGATGCACTATGTGCACAACCGCACACCACCTGGCTGGTCGCTTTACTCGTTATTGATGCACTAGGTGCCCCACACACCACCTGGCTGATCGCTTTACCGTCATTGATGCACTATGTGCACAACCGCACACCATCTGCCTGGTCGCTTTACCGTTATTGCGTCCTTTCTTACAAGTTTCTGTAGTTATTTCAATTTCTTGTGATGAGGTAGCTGACCTCACGCACAAGTCCTCCTCCTTTTCATCCGGGCTTGGAACCGGCATTGGCAGAGTACATAACATAATTTGCTGAACATTTAATGGAACCAAACTACGTTTGTTGTGGCAGCACAAGATGATGATACAAAGAAATAGTTTAATAAGAATTGTCATTACTTAAACATAGAAACAATTAATACATCATTCTGTCTTCTCTTTTCTGTGGATAAGACGACACTTGTATGGTCGAACTTGACGAACGATGCCTTTTGGGAAACTTCATGTTTTGTCTGGAAGTCTGCTGGCACCAGCTTCTCATTGACAGGAGGTCGGAGGTCAAATCTCTTAAGAATGCCTGTCAAAAAAGGAATACCTGAGATCGTGCAAATCCTTCACCTGGGCATGATCGTACACCAGCACCAAGGGAATGAAGCTGAGGAAAACAATCATAAAACAAGTAATTTAGTGAATGAATGTAGCACCAAATGTGTGTGTCAATGTTTTGTTATATTTGTAGTAGGTGTCAATGTTTGTTAGATGTAGTAGGTCGTATGCCATGTTCAGTTATTTGATGTGTAGCAGGTGGTGTGTCAATGTTTAGTTATTAGATGTGTAGCAGGTTGTGTGTCAATGTTTTGTTATTAGATTTGTAGTAGGTCGTGTGTCAATATTTTGTTAGTAGATGTGTAGTAGGTCGTGTGTCAATGTTTTGTTATTAGATGTGTAGTAGGTCATGAGTTGTTGTCACGACTAAAGTTTAGGAAAATAACTGTAAAGTAAATGACTGGAAAAAATGTCTCATAAACAAAAGTAGATTAATGATCAAACTGACTTTCTTCGTGTAGGATGATCAACAGATAAAAGGTTTCCTTCGTTGTCCAGAAAGCGTTCTGGTTTGAATGTCCCTGGGTCTTCCCACAACTTCTCATCACGAAAGATATACCCATTATTAAGGATAACCTGTTAAACAGACATAAATAAATAGGCTATTGTCTCAATATTTATTTATCCTAATTCGAAAACAGAAACTGCAAGTATAGAATGAGAAGTAGTAGAAATGAATGAGAAGTAGTAGAAATGTTTGAGAAGTAGTAGAAATGTTTGCGAAGTAGTAGAAATGGTTGAAATAAAGGTAGTTATCGATAGGTGATCTGAAAGCAAACGTTTTTGCAGAAGTTTCTTAAGTGCAAAGAAATATGTAGAAAAGTAGTCTGAAAGCAATCATCATCATCATCATCAAATAGCTTGTCCTGAGCAGAAATTTGCCACCCCAACAGTCCTCCGGAATTTCTCTCTCTTATAGGCCAGATGTCCTGCCGCTGCCGCCACCAAGTTCAAACCATCAGTTACATCCTGAATCCATCTTCTCCATGGTCTTCCTCTTCTTCTCTTTGCCGGTATGCCTCCTTCCATGATCGTCTTCTCCAGTCTTTCATGTTTATTTCTTCTTCTTCACCTTTCAACTCCCAACGGAGCACAGGTCTTCAACAAACTTCTTCTAGCTCTTCCTTTCTCACAGGTCTTCAACAAACTTCTTCCAACGGAGCACAGGTCTTCAACAAACTTCTTCTAGCTCTTCCTCTCTTTCAACTCCCAACGGAGCACAGGTCTTTAACAAACTTCTTCTAGCTCTTCCTTTCTCCCGCCATACCTTCCAATTCTGTAAATGTCTTACATATCCGTTAAATATCAGCCTTTAGCTCTCTTCTCCAGGTCTGTCTATGCCTTCCCTTACCACTCTTTCCCTGCGGGTTCCAAAACAGTGCCTGTCTTGCAATGCTTCCGATCGGTTTTCTCAGTGTATGCCCTATCCATCGCCAGCTTTCTTCCTGAGATCATGTCTTTTTATATGTCCAAAATATCTCAATTTTCTCTTTCGTATTTGTAGCATCAGCCAGTTTTCTTTGATTTTGAGTTCTTTCTTGATAAATCTATTTGTTCTCTTCTCTGTCCAAGATATATTGAGGAATCTTCTGTAACATTTTTTTTCAAAAGCACATATATGTTTTTCCACTGTCTTGTTAAGAGTCCATGTTTGACACTTCTACGTTGAAAGCAATGATACGTTGAAAGCAATGATACGTTGAAAGCAATGATACGTTGAAAGCAATGATACGTTGAAAGCAATGATACGTTGAAAGCAATGATACGTTGAAAGCAATGATACGTTGAAAGCAATGATACGTTGAAAGCAATGATACGTTGAAGAAAATGTTGACACATCACAGATAATTGACGGGCAGTATGTAGCAAAGTTTATATAGCAAATGACGGTAGCAAAGTTTATATAGCAAATGACGGTAGCAAAGTTTATATAGCAAATGACGGTAGCAAAGTTTAGAGCAAGAAAGTAATATGTAAACTAAAATACTCGTCAGTAAATAGTGATCATGCTAAAATAAAATTATGAAACTAGTCTACAGTCAAAGTTAATATATGAAACTAGACTGAAAGCATAGATGAATTTATGGAATAAGTTGCAAAGTAAACCTAAGTATGTGAAAGTAGTTTTAATACAAAGGAAAGTGCAGGAAACAGTTGAAAATCAAAGATAAATGTAGATTGAATGAAATATGAGTACAGTTCTCAATCAATGATTACGTGTAGGAAACGATAACACATGTGTAGACCAGTATCTACAAGTTACTAAAAGCGTTAGAAAGTTCCTTGAAGCAAACAAAAAAAAGTATAGTAATTTAAGAGCAATGGCAACTGTTGGATACAAGTAAAGACATGGAACAGAAATGAAATAAAACGCTCACTTGTTCAAACTGAATGTTATGTTATGTTATGCTATCGACGTCATGGCACATTGGGCATTCCCATGCGTGCTCTCTTCTCCGCTGCAGCAGCCATTCTAAGGTCCATTTGCTCACTTCTAAGGTCCATTTGCTCACTTCTAAGATCATTTGCTCACTTCTAAGGTCCATTTGCTCACTTCTAAGGTCCATTTGCTCACTTCTAAGGTCATTTGCTCACTTCTAAGGTCCATTTTCTCACTTCTAAGGTCCATTTGCTCACTTCTAAGGTCCATTTGCTCACTTCTAAGGTCCATTTGCTCACTTCTAAGATCATTTGCTCACTTCTAAGGTCCATTTGCTCACTTCTAAGGTCCATTTGCTCACTTCTAAGGTCATTTGCTCACTTCTAAGGTCCATTTTCTCACTTCTAAGGTCCATTTGCTCACTTCTAAGGTCATTTGCTCACTTCTAAGGTCATTTGGTCCGTTAGCAGTAAACCAAGATATTCAAAACTGTACAATTTTCTGTGTGTTTTTTTTCCGTTGATAAAAATATCATTTGTCCTGTTCGTTTATCTGTTATCATTATTTTTGTTTTTGCCACATTGAGATATAGATTTTGTTTTTTTCTACATTGAGATATAGATTTTGTTTTTGCTACATTGAGATATAGATTTTGTTTTTGCTACATTGAGATATAGATTTTGTTTTGCTACATTGAGATATAGATTTTGTTTTGCTACATTGAGATATAGATTTTGTTTTTGCTACATTGAGATATAGATTGTGTTTTTGCCACATTGAGATATAGATTTTGTTTTTGCTACATTGAGATATAGATTTTGTTTTTGCTACATTGAGATATAGATTGTGTTTTTGCCACATTGAGATATAGATTTTGTTTTTGCCACATTGAGATATAGATTTTGTTTTTGCTACATTGAGATATAGATTTTGTTTTTGCGCTTCTCTTGCACTTCCGTTAATCTTTTCTCAATAAGTTTTTGGGATGTTGACAGTAACACTGTATCGTCAGCATATCTTAGTTAAGGTATTTCTCTTGCTCCGATTATCAAATAATAGTATTGTTCTTTCCACTAGCTCCTGTAACATTCCTCATGATGTTTTCTGCATATATGTTAAACAGATAAGGCGACAGAATACAGCCTTGTCTGACTCCCTGTCTTATGTCAAACCAATCTGATGTATTATCACATGTTCTTACAGCCGACATTTGACCTTCACTATCACTTCCGACAAACATAACTTTCTCTTATGACCTGTATTAATTATAATGGAAATACCATTTCTTCCATTACTTTGTACAATTCCTAATGTTCTACATAATCAAATGCCATTGAGCGGCATTGTCCCCTAATAGTGCCCAATAGTGTCCCCAATAAAACATGAGTATAAATCTACATTAACTCTGCCAATGCCGGTTCCAAGCCCGGATGAAAAAGGAGGAGGACTTGTGCGTGAGGCCAGCTACCTCATCACAAGAAATTGAAAGATCTACAGAAACTTGCAAGACATGACGACATACCGGTAAAGCGACCAGCCAGGTGGTTTGTGGTGCACCTAGTGCATCAATGACGGTTGCTGATGAAAGCCGCTTTGCGGAAGTCAGCAACCCGACTCTACATTACTTGGCTCAAAAACACACACTAAAATTGGATTTTGGAATGTGAGAACGATGGCCAAGGCTACAAAATCAGCCCAAAATGCAGAAGAAATGAAGAGATACGAGCTGGACATACTGGGTTTAAGTGAGGTGAGATGGCCTGGAACAGATAGAAGAGTAGTTAGTGAATTAACTTTCATATATTCAGGGATGGTAAGCATTTTGAAGGAGTGGGTATAATGATGACACCTAGAGTAGCAAAGAGCATGTTAGAATGGGAACCTATCTCGAGTCGGATAATCAGAGCCGCTTCAGTATCAGGCATGTCAATATGACAATGTTACAGAGTTACGCACCAACAAATGAGGCTGACGATAATAAGAAAGACACATTTTATGAGCAACTACAAGATCAAATTAACAAGACCCAAAACATGACCTGTTAGTAGTAATGGGGACTTTAATGCCAAGGTTGGAAGTGATTATGTAGGGGTAGAGAGAGCTTAGGAAAACAAGGAATAAACACAATGATTGAGAATGAACAAAGACTGGCGGAGTTATGTATGCTGTCAAACTTAGTAATTGGAAGTACCATCTTTGCACATAAGGAAATTCATAAATTTACTTGGCACTCACCAGATGGAGTGACCAGGAATCAGATTGACCATATGTGCATAAATACACAATTTAGAACATCATTGCTGGATGTCCGTGCATACAGAGGGGCAGATGTAGAAGTGATCATAATTTATGCATAGATAAATTGAAACTGAAATTGAAAATTCACCATACTAAAAAGAACAACTGCGAATAGACAGTCAAAGACTACAAAATAAAGAAGTAAAAGAGGAATATCAGCTCGAACTAAAGAATAGGTTCGAGTTACTCAATGGTAGAAAATGAACAGAACATTGAAGACAAATGGACTAAGATAAAGGACACACTATTGGGCAGCAAATAATAGCGCAGGATTAACGACGAAAGACAGAACTCCCTGGATAAGCGATGACACCTGGAAATGTATTCAAGAAAGAAGAAAGATGAAACTAGCAATATTTAATACTAAGAATGCAACAGATGAAATTCAAACTAAAGAGGAATATAGACTAAAAGACAAGGAAGTGAAAAGAGCGGCTAGAAGAGATAAAAGAGCATATGTCAATCGACTGGCGGAAGAAGGGGAAAAGGCAGCTAAGACTGGAAACAGTAAAATGCTATCAATATACTAAAACAACTTACTGAACTTTTGTTTCAAAGGGTGGCCCAATCAAGAGCAAAGATGGTAAAGTTCTAACATCAGATACCGAGCAGAAGAAAAGATGGGCAGAACATTTTGAAGAAATATTAAATAGACCTGATCCACCAGTACTACTCAAGTTTGACTTAGAAACAAGAAACAGCTCCCTACCAATTAACGAAGAAATGATAAGTGTAGATGAGGTCAAGGAGGCAATCAATTCTTTGATAAACAATAAGGCAGCGGGTGATGACAACATTACTGCAGAAATGCTCAAAGCGGCTGATGATACAACTATTAGTCAGGTGCAAGAAAGTATTTAATATTTAATAAAGTATGGGAAGAAGAAACTGTCCCAGATCAATGGAGGAAGGGAATAATTGTTAAGATCCCCAAAAAGTGATCTCAAAGATTGCAACAATTGGAGAGGGATCACCCTATTTTCAGTAATGACCAAGACTTTCTGCAAAATCGTTCATAATAGAATCAAAGGAGCAGTGGACACAACCCTGAAAGAAAAACAATCTGGTTTTAGACCTGGGAGAAGTTGCTTAGACCAAATAATTACCTACGACTAATTTTGGAGGAACATATTGAGAAGCAACAACCACTCATACTAAATTTCATCGATTTAAAAAAAGCCTTTGATAGTCTACACAGAATCTCTCTGTGGAATATTCTGAGATGCTATGGAATACCAGACAAAATAATAAACATTATTAAGAGCCTCTATGATAGTTCACAGTGTGCAGTTCCACTGATGGTGGACACAGCGACTGGTTTATGGTTGAAACCTGAGTAAAGCAAAGCAGTATTCTATCTCCGCTATTGTTTGGAGTGGTCATTGACTGAGTGATGCGAAAATGTTGCAGGGCGAAACTGGCATCGATTGGGTAGAAAATAGTCAACTAGAAGATTTGGATTTTGCAGATGATATTGCCTTGTTAAGTAGAAACAACCAGGATATGCAAAGAAAAACAGACAACTTGTCATCTATAGCATCAAAATTGAACTGCAGATAACCTATGAAAAACAAATATAATGAAGACACCTATGGCAAGTAATGCAGATATCACACTGGAATCTAAAATGATAAAAATAACAGAGCAGTTCACCTATTTAGGTAGCAACAGGAAATGTTGAAAAAGTAATTATGATACGAATTGGCAAAGCAACATCAGCTTTTAAATGTCTAAATAAAATATGGAACTGGCAAGTTATATAGTATTAAAAGTAAATTACGAATTTTCAATTCAAATGTTGTATCAATCCTAACATATGCCAGCGAGAGTTGGAAAATGACTAAAGATATAGAAAGCAAGTTGAATGCATTTGAAAATAGATGTCTGCGAAAAATAATGAATATAAAATGGAACGATTCAGAAGAAGTGATGAAATCAGAGACATGTCTGGTCAGCCACTAGTGACAACTGTTATTAGAAAGAGAAGATGGAGATATATTGGGCACACCTTGAGGAGAAATGATCAACGAATATCAAAGCAGGCATTGAAGTGGGATGCAAAGGGTTCAAGAAAGAGAGGTCGACCTAAGGAGACCATGAAACGAACTTTGCTGAGAGAGGCAGAAATATCGGTCTCAGTTCCATGGATGAGATTTAGCGAATTGCCTAGGATAGAGCAGTATGGAGAAATTACTTGCAGGCCCTATGTAACGTATAACTGTACGAGAGGAATTATTATTATTATGATCTACAATGCACTCTCTAGATTTTTCTATGATTGTTCTCATATTAAATATATGGTCACGTGTACCTCTGTTCCGTCTAAACCCAGCTTGTGTTATGTTGATGTTATCTTCCATTTTCTATACAGTTTTCCCATAATTATTTTAGTAAGATTTTACTTGCTTGGCTAATCAATGACACTGTTCTATTACTATAGAGCGTTTCAAAAATGTGGGTCAACAATTGACCTCAAATATCTCCATATTCCTTGCATGGATGAACATGATTTTTGCATGTGGTGTTGTATTTCCGATGTCCCAACGATTTTATAAAATTCAATGTTGCAGGCAGTGTACTTTTCTTGCAACGACTAATTCCTTTGATCTTTTCTAACCTAGTAATTTTTTGGTGCTAAAAGAAAATAATTTACCGTAAATTAAGAAATTCACATATTTTCGGCATAGGCGTATACACAATTCGAATTTTGGAGGGCCACATAACGGATATTATATAAAACATGTAAAGTATTTACTCATTTATGTCTGAGTCTGATGAGTCTAACATATTGATGACTATTCTCGGCTGCACGAACGACAGTCCTTCTTTTTCCCAATAATCATTTTTCTTCTTTAAGATATGCTAACGAAGATAACTACTTCCAGTATGAGGATGGAAGTTGGGCGCTACTGCTGTCATCCTTTGGCTCTCTGGGACTCCATTTACTGGGGCCTGCTATTGTATCTGACTCTCAGTCGATGCTTCTCAAGATCCAAAAGGGCAGGTTTCAGTATGAGCGGATGTCGTCTATAGAAGTTTCTAACCTCCAGGGTGGATCTAATGTCCTGGGCATGCAGGTTTCTACGGTAATGAGAGAACGGACCGACTTGCATCATTAGCTTAAATTGTTGGGGAGTTGAAGATAGATAATGGAGATGTTCTTTGGTCTCTTCGTTACTGTCTGTTGGATGAAGACATTAAAATAGATGTTGAATCGATCCAATGATTTAGGCAGTTTGGAGTTACTCGTTGTACATGTAGAACTGAATGCCTGAGAGGCAGAGTGAGAAGTGTTTTTAATTAGCGAGCCACGGGAACCATCAATATGCACATTCTTCTATATCTGTTGGGGAGACTGATCAGCTATGGGTCTGCTTGGATTGCAATGACATCAATTTAGTAACCATCATCATCACCTTTCAACTCCCATCGGAGCACAGGTCTTCAACAAACTTCTTCCATCTCTTCCTCTCTCTTGCCATCCCTTCCAATTCTTTCCATGTTTTGCCTATCCTCTTTATATCCGCCTCCAGCTCTCTTCTCCACGTCTGCCTAGGCCTTCCCCTACTCCTCTTTCCCTGCGGGTTCCAAACAATGCCTGGCTTGCTATGCTTCCGGTCGGTCTTCTCAATGTATGTCCTATCCATCGCCAGCGTCTCTTCCTGAGCTCTCTCTCCACTGGTATCTGCTTTGTTCTCTCCTGAGTTCCTCGTTTGTAATCTTATCATACCATCTCAATCCCTCTATCCTACGTAAACATCCATTTACGAAGGTCTGCAGTTTTCTGATAGTTTCCTTTGTTGTCTTCCATGTTTCCGAGCCATAGAACAGCACTGACTTCACATTTGATTGGAAAATTCTCAGTTTTGTGTTTGTTTTGATCTCCCTTTCCTTCCATATCTTACTCAATGCAATAAAGTTCCCTCTTGCTTTTGTATTCTTATCTTAACATCTTTGTTTGTTCCTCCTTCTGTGTCTATGTTGCTTCCAAGGTATGTGTATGATTCTACATCCTGTAGTGCTGTTTCCTCCAGCATAATCTGGTTTACATTTGCAGCATTTATTCTCATGACCTTGGTCTTCCCCTGTGTATTTTCAAACCTAGCTGCTGAGACTTATTATTTAGGGTATTCATTTTGTCTTTAATCTGTGCGTGGTTGTGAGACAGCAAAGCCACATCGTCTGCAAAATCCAGGTCCTCCAGTTGTTTCACAAGTGTCCATTGTATTCCCCTCTGTTATCCGTTGGTTATTTCATGATCCAATCTATGGCCAGCAAGAACAGGAATGGTGATAACAAGCATCCCTGCCTCACCCTGTTCTTATCTCAAAGGGTTCCGTCAGTTGGCCCTCGTGTATGACTCTGCATTTCATTCCTTCATACGTTTTCTTTATTAGGTTTGCAATCTTGGTGGAACTCCATAGTGTATTAATAGTTTCCACAATGATTCCCTATCCAGACTATCAAACGCCTTTTCATAATCCACAAAACCTATGTATAGTGGTGAGTTCCATTCCAAGCTTTGCTCCACTATAATGCGCAGTGTAGCTATCTGGTCTGTGCAGGATCTATTCTTACGGAACCCTGCTTGTTCTTCTCTCAGTTGTTTATCTATGGCCTCTAAGTCTATCGAGTATAATCCTGTTTAGTACTTTGCCTGGCACTGATAGTAGCATTATCCCTCTATAGTTCTACATTCTTGCATGTCTCCCTTCTTTGGCAGTTTTACCAAGTGACCTTCTTTCCACTCTACTGGTATCTCTTCTCTCTCCCATATCTTCCTTAGTAATTTGTATAGTAGCTCTACTGAGGTATCTTTATCTGCCTTAATGGCCTCTGCTGGAATGCTGTCTGGCCCTGCTGCTTTCCTATCCTTTAAGTTTTTTATGGCCTTCATTATTTCTTCTTTACTTGGTCTTTCACAATTAATTTGTAGCTCCTCTTCAGCTGGCTCTATTTCCGATGGGACCTGCGGTTTTGGCATATTAAGCAGTTCTTCAAAATGTTCTTTACATCTCTCCATTTGTTCTTTAGTATTGCTAATTACTTTGCCTCTCTTGTCTTTTATAAGGCCACTTGATTGTTTGCATTTTCCTGTTAACTTCCTTGTGATGTTATACAGGTCCCTCATATTTCCTTTTTCTGCTGCTTCTTCTGCTTCTCCTGCCAACTCCTCTATATACTTTATTTTATCCCTTCTTATGTTTTATTTAACTCTTTTGTTGGCTTCCCCATATACCTTGTGGGCTTTAGCTTTAGCACCTCTAGTTTTGCATCTGTTTAGATCCGCTTTCCTGCTTTTTCTTTCTTTGATCAGACTAAGGGTATCTGTTATTATCCAATCTTTGTTTTTCCGCTCCTTATCTCCCAAAACCTCTGAGCATGTATCCTTCCATGTATTTTTTATCTGTTGCCAATGTTCCTCAATATTCATATCGTCTACCAGCTGTTCCAATGCTTGGTACTTGTTTGATACTGCGACTGCAAATATGTCTCTTACTTCCTGATTCCTAAGCTCTTCTACTTTGAACTGCTTTCTATAATTTGGGTTTGTTGAATATCTTTTAAGTTTCAGCCTGATTTTACTTAACAGGAGGTGGTGATCCGATGCCATGTCTGCACCTCTGCACACTTTAACGTCTTGTAATGATGTTCTAAATTTCTTATCAATACATATGTGGTCTATCTGGTTAGCTGTTAATGTGGTCTGGTGATATCCATGTGGCCTTGTGTACTCTCTTATGCTGAAATATGCTGCCGCCTATGATTAACTGGTTTGTGGCACAAAAATTTGCGAACATTTCCCCATTCTCATTCATTCTACCCAGCCCATGATTTCCATGGTCTATTCGAAACTGCTATTGTCGTCTCCTATCTTTGCATTTAAGTCCCCAATCAAAATTATAATATCCTTTTTTCTCTTCCTGTCCATAATACTTTGTACTTTAGTATAAAACCTCTCTTTAGCTACTTGTTCCCGATCGTTAGTTGGCGCGTAGCATTGGATGACCTTTAGGTTAATTTTCTTTTTGTTAGTTCTAAATGTTGCTGTTATTATTCTGGGCCTGATTGTTTCCCATTCTATTAATGCTTTTTGTGCTTCTCTGGACAGCATGAGGGCAACTCCTTTACTATGGTTTGTGCTCTCTTCTTCTTTTTGCCCTGAGGACAGCATTATTTCGCCTGTGTGTACGTGTAGTTTAATTTTGTCTATTCCTTTCCATCTTGTCTCCGAGACCCCCAGAATGTCTATCTTGTAGTTTTTCATCTCTGTCGCGAGCTGGGCCGTTTTCCCTGCTCCAGCAACCAATTCTGGCTATTTTCCGACAGGAAAGAAGGCTAATCGGCATCCCCGGATCCTTCGGCTTTCCGGTGATACGTCATTTGCCCCCTGTTGGGGACCTTCCCTGGTTCGGATGGTTGAGTTGAGTTATTCCATATTGTTGTACTATCCATGTTTGTTGAAGTTTTTGGCTTATTTTTTCTACAGGGTGAGGTAGCCAGCCCCACGCCCAACCCTCCTTAGTCGCCTCTTACGACATGCCTGGCAGGTAGACATTGCTGCATATTCTTTCCTCCCCTGTGGGCCCCGGCAGCACTCGGGCGGATCCCTACCTTAGTCGCCTCTTACGACATGCCTTGTAGGGCGCAGTATTGCAACCTTTGCTTCCTTGCGGCCCCGGCAACACACGGGCGAGTTTAGTAACCAATAACCAATATTGCATAGTTTGAAAGTGGTTTTTTTCAGCTGCTACTTGTCCTTTCACTTTGGCCCAAACGAGTTCAATTATGCATGGGTTTAAGTGTGCATGAGTTTAAGTGTGCATGAGTTTAAGTGTGCATGAGTTTAAGTGTGCATGGGTTTAAGTGTGCATGGGTTTAAGTGTGCATGGGTTTAAGTGTGCATGAGTTTAAGTGTGCATGAGTTTAAGTGTGCATGAGTTTAAGTGTGCATGGGTTTAAGTGTGCATGGGTTTAAGTGTGCATGAGTTTAAGTGCATGGGTTTAAGTGTGCATGGGTTTAAGTGTGCATGGCTTTAAGTGTGTATGAGCCAAGGTGGCAGTCTCACACACATATCACCATGCTGTTGAATTAATGTTCCTTTTATGAATATCATCGTCTTTTGTGATTTTGTTAACAATGGATCCAGACTTGATAAACATCTCGTTAAATGGAATGTTCTCCTTTCTGTGTCAAATTTGTATAGCATCTTTTGTATTCTTGGGAGTTTGTCTACTTTTGCCACAGTGTTGTGATAGGGTGCGTTGTTCATTATCATTCCCATTGCATTAGAAATCTAGAATACCGCAAGTATTGTGACACACCTATGCTTTGAAATACACAATCAGCAAACGGTAACTGAACACACCGGAAGGATTAATGGACATTTTTAAAAGTGCGAGAAAGCGTTGTCAATCGGGAACACCCACGTAAAATTCGTGCAAGTGGTGCAATTGAAATATCTCACAAATATGAAGAGGTAAAACTTCTTATTGAGAGCCTCAGAGGCTGGTGGTCTGGGTTCAGCTCCCGCAATGCGCGTGGAATTTTCCCGACCACGACGGCTCTCAGGTGGCCGGCGTGATGCTGACCACATCACCCATTGTGTGCCGACGGTCAATGAAAATACAGGCCTAACACTATATTGACCTATATACCACGAGGTATGAAAGGGTTCCTTAAAACTTCTTTTTTGACTTTTAACATGTTTGACTTTTGGTCACTTTTATATACTTTACATAACGGAAATTTTAAACCATACGTTTGTTATTGAGTAACAGAATATCTAGCTTGTGACATAGCGATCATTAGGTCATATGCAAAGTTACATCAATTACGGTCACGTGGTTGCAGAGATATTAATATTAAACAACGGAAAAACATTTTGAGTTGAAACAAACAGTTGCAGGTTTCATATCGATATAAAAAAATAAAATAAAAATAACCCGTATTTTCTTCGATATATCATCAAACATTATATTTAGAATAGCAAAAGTTTAAATTGAAGGTCAGTACGAAATCTTCTTAAAGTTGTGATTTAACTTGACTAGTGGTAATTTTTGATCAGGTGACATAAATAAATAGCAACGATGGTTGCACCTACACCATGTGGAAAAAACAATTTCATAAAACTGTGTCACAGAATGATTTGTTTCAACCAACTTAACGAGTATTACGCAGTTCTATAACCATGGGTAGCGTCTGTGGTCTAGGGGATAGTGACTCGGTCTATTAACCCCGACGTTCTGAATTCCAAACACGCTGCGGATAGATTGGTTGCAAATTGTTTCGCGTGGATTTTTACAAAAGGACGATGGCGCTACCCGATCAGAAAGCAATGGCAAACTACTGAACGTAATAATGCCTAGAGAAATCACAAGCAGCGTTAAAAAGCTGGGGGTTGATTCGCAAAGTCCTGTAAAGGATATGCAATTAACTTTTATAAGCATAACCTTTGTCTAAGACTAATGAGAGAAAAATACAGCTTGTGAAAATAGGATGCGTGAAGATATCAATACATATTTCTAGGAAGACAGAAGATGTGGAACAAAGAGTGGTACAGTTGCAGGAATTATATAAGACAACGTAAATATTGAGAGCAACAATGGTACGAAAATCTTATGAGAATCAACGAAACTGTCTCTGATTTACTATGTATTTTCATATTATAAGTGAAAGATTAATAAGTAATTTGACAGAAATACAACCAAAAAACAAGGTCTAACAACATCCAATACTGCATTCGTATGTCAAAACTGAGAACTAGCTTCTCGTGAAGTATTGCTGCAGAGATAGAATGAAACAAACAATAGACACGTGAAATAAGCTCTAACCAATGTGTCCTTAGGGATGGTCATTCCATCGAAGTTGATGTCAACAGAAGCATTGCGGAAACTAGTGAGTGGCCCCTGACCAACGTAGCGTAGAACTTCCAGAATGGTGGCTTGTGTATAAGGCATATTGCTTCTGTAACTTAGTTTGGGACGATCACTTCCTATAACTCTGTCCACTTCTTCTTGAATACGTTTGGACACATTTGGATAATTGATCAGACATAGAAAGACACCCACAAGTGATTCTCTTGTTGTTACATGAGCTGAAAAAAATGAATGACACTAAAAGTTGATTAACTCATCACTGACGTTTATGAACTTGGACATTATTGTCTGTGAGATTGTAACTCTAAACTTACATTTGATATCCATAATTTCTATTTCTAGATCATATTGTCAGTGGAGGTGGAATTGACGAGCTCGTTGTAGTGTCTTACATATCTATTGTCTTTCCTCATGTGGATGATGGAGTTGATTGTCCACTCTTGTCATTAAAGCGTAGACGTGGAAGCTTTCATTTGCATTCCAGGGCCAGATGAGTCGCCCTTGTTGTGTTATATCCGTGTTTATTTAGTGTGGTCTTAATATTGTCCATCCATCTTTTTCTTGGTCTTTCATTGAGTCTAGTACCTGATTTTTTTTATTGTTTGCTGTTATTGGTAGTTGGTTGTATTCCATTCTCATTAAATGTGGTAAATATTGGAAAATGTTGAGCTAGGTTATTATTCTCTTGTCACCAACGGCACACCATGAGTGATGTAATCAACACTATACATGCAGATCTACTATATATATCTATATATTGTCTATTCTATATGTGCCATACAGTGTTCAGCGTGTGCAAAGAGCTATGGTACAAAGAGATATGGTGCAAAGAGCTATGGTACAAAGAGCTATGGTGCAAAGAGCTATGGTACAAAGAGCTACGGTGCAAAGAGCTATGGTAAGTGCCCTGGAGTGCACCTCGTATATGGTGTTCCCTACCATCTCTGCTATTTCTGATATCCATCGTTTGCGTGGGAAACCTTTGACCATGAAACCGTTGTGCTTTAATAGTAGTCCTCGTTGTGGTATATTATTGGACGACAATTGTCATACATGGCCGAAACATTTGATTTGTTGTTTTATAATATGCACCAGCAACGTTGTTGCATCTATCAAATTTCTAGTAGTCTTGTTTTATAAAATCTTATTTACTTCCTTGTGCTACTCTGGCACCCAACTGAGACTTGATTGACCTTGAGAGGTGTTTGAGGTTTGAAACTTTTCACTCTAACCAGCGATCATATTGATACCACAAGTCTAGAAAGTAAGTGATCTAATCATTATACTACCGAGTTCTCAATACTGAAGTTTGATACCACACGTCTAGAAACTAAAGGATCTAATCATTATACTACCGAGTTCTCAGTTCTGAAGTTTATGGCAGTGTTATAAACTTTATATATACATATTAAAATGAAGTAACTATATTTATATTTATACTAGTAATACTTTATCGTGAACACATGTTTCTGTGTAAGATTGTCAAATTGTTTGTGTACATTAGTTCAAATGAAATCAGTAACAACATTAGTTACATATTTCTTGTCTATGTTTTTTAAAAGATATCAACTAAGTCATGATTCACGTGATATCTAGAAAGAAAATGTTTGTCAAGACCTTCTCAGTGTCATATCATCTCCTGACAAATGTTATATAATCTCCTGATAAATGTTATATAATCTCCTGACAAATGTCATATCATCTTCTTAGAAATGTCATATCATCTCCTGACAAATGTTATAACATCTCCTGGCAAATGTCATATCATCTCCTGAAAAATGTCATATCATCTCCTGACAAATGTTATATCATCTCATGAGAAATGTGTGGAAATGTTATATCATTTCCTGAGAAATGTGTGTGAAATGTTAGGTATGAAAGAAAGAAAAAACAAAATAATTTGATTCTGTATTATGTGTTTTATGAAACAAGCTGAAGATACGTGAGGCGATACTAACCTGCAAAAAATAATGAAGCCAAAAATGCGATAACATGTTCAGGATCCTTGTCCATCCATTCGTTTCCTGGTTTCTTTTGTAGGTCAAAGAGAAGATCAGCAATACCTCTTGGTTGTCCTGGCACATGAGTTTTCTACAAGTATAAATAATAGACCATTGTAATGTTATTTTTGTATTCAAACAGTTGATACATCAACTCTTTATTGTAATACTAGTGGATTGTTTCACTAATATTATTTCATTGAAGAAATATATTGAGATCATCATTAAGCGAGAGAGAAATAGATATTTATTTTTAAACGAGGAATATTTGTAAGTCAGTAATATTTTGAGATAATCATTATGTATATGATCATTTTTTTTCTCGTCTTTAGTTAGTCTTTCCTCTTGGGCCTGTGGGCGGCGCATAGGGCAGAGGTCATAGCTCTCCATGTCTCGCGGTTAGTTGCTATTTGTTTTAAGTCTTTAATGTTTACTAGGCCCATCGTTGAGCCTTCTCTGGTGATGGTTCTACGCAGAGTCTCTCTTGGTCTTCCTCGTTTTCTTTTTCCCCCTGGTGTCCATATGAGGGATTGGTAAGGAGTCTTCTCTCATCCATTCTAAGTGTGTGGCCGATGTAGTTCCAGCGGCGCTTTCTTATAAAATTTGATACATTTTCTTGCTTGGTCTCTTGTCTTATTTGTGTATTGGGTCTGAAATCTGACCATTTGAGGTTCAGTATTCTTCTAAGTCATTTATTCTCAAAGTTATCTAATTTTCTTTCTAGAGCTTTTGTTGCTTTCAAACTCTCGCATCCATAAGTTAATACTGGAATCACACAAGAGTTAAAGATCTTTAATTTTAAGTGCTTGCTGAGTGAATTGGACTTCCATATATTTGACAATTTGTTAAAAGCACTTGATGCCAATGCGATTCTGTGTGGAATTTCTGGCGCTGTATCCCCGTAGATGACATCATACTCCCTAGGTATGTAAAACTTTTGACTTTTTCAAGAGTGTAGTTTTTAGTTGAATATTTTCTGGACTGCTGGTAAGGTCAACAATTTTCTCGTCTTTACATGCAGCCAAATGGCAAGTATTTTACTGTGACAACTTCAGAGTTTTTGCTTTTTTTGTCTCACTCTTGCCTTTCACCTTTATGTAATGTTGTTTTCTACATATTTCGAGCATCAGTTAGTTTTCCCATTTGTTGAATTCGATAGAAAAGTTCCTCAATGAGGCCTTGCAGACATTCTTATATTTGAGCAGTCGTCTCCTTTGGTACATCTTCCATTCCGAAAGTTCACAGAACAGCACGTGGTTTCGTCTGCAGCCATTAGGACATCCATTCTTCTCACATGTTCTAGCGATCATAGTCTTCTACTACTAAGCCTGCCCACGATAGCAGGCAAGTTTGCAAGTTGCAGTACTTCAGAGTTCTGTCTCTCGCGCGATTACCTCTTAGATTGATGTACCAGATTTCCACATAAATTCTGATGCTGTTTTAGGGACTCCGTCTTTCCGTACAGCTTCTCGTTTAGCTCGGTATTTTCCGGCCAGGTTTCATTTCTCAGGCCTGCTAGTAGTGGGCAGTCTTGTAGTAGGTGCTCTGCCGTCATGTCCGCCTTCTCACATGTTCTAGCGATCATAGTCTTCTACTACTAAGCCTGCCCACGATAGGAGGCAAGTCCTAGCCCACGATAGGAGGCAAGTTTGCAAGTTGCAGTACTTCATTTCTCATTTCTCAGGCCTGCTAGTAGTGGGCAGTCTTGTAGTAGGTGCTCTGCAGTCATGTCCGCCTTCTCGCAGTGGCACAGGCTAGTTTTGCCAATTTTGAATTTGTTGTAAAGGTGTGACCGGAGTCTGTTATGGCCGGTACGGAGGCGGAATAGGACAACTTGTTTGCTACTGGAAGACCATAGTACCCATCTTTGGAGTGTTGGAGGTGGTCTTGCGACCACTTCTCTCTATATTGCCATCCGATGGTTGTTTTAACCTCCTAGTAGCTGATTTCATAATCAGCCTGCGGCAATCACCTCCTGCTTTTGCTAGCTTGTCTGCCTCTTTTTCCACTTAAATTGCAGTGTGACGGGATCCACTGAATGACTGTGTGTTTGAGTGAGTTTGTTAATACTCTAAGGATCGTTTTTAGCTCGTTTAGCTCTGTGCCGGTTGGGCTTTTAGTGCCTTGAAGGCCGACAGGCAGTCCGTGAATATCGCTACTTTGTTATGTGAGGTGCTGCTTCTCTCTAGGATCATTTCAGCCACTATTCTTAGTGCCTTTGTGTCTGCACGGTAGTTGTTTGAGTAATTTCACATGGCTATAGACTTCGTGACCTTCACTTTCTATGGGAGGTTAAGCTCCTCCACTTCAGAGTTCGTTATCCTCTCGCACCACATGATGTTCATAATCTCGCTAAGACATCTAAGGTGAAAAATGTTAAGTCTCCTCTCGTGCCTTAAGTAGACTGTCCATGTTTCTGAGCCATACAGTAAATCATTAAGTAAGCAAGTATAACATATTACAATATCACGACTGTACTCAAATCTATGTAGAGTAGAGCAACCATATGTTCCACATTTCCCTATGATCAAGCGTACATAAAGGAAGATTAGTCTCACAGTAAAAATCTTTCACATCAGATCAAATATTATTCAGAAAAATATTTGGATATATGACAACTACATTATGAACAATCACAACAATCTTGGCCAACTCATCTCAAATAACAGAACAACTCATAAGAGACCAGTCAATCATTAAAACTGATACAAAACAGAAGTATTGCAAATTATTAACAGAAAAAACAGCTACATAGTGTATTGCATGTTTGTCTATCTATTTCTTAGCAATAATATTTATATATGTAACACTTATGTAACTTATATGTAACACTTATGTAACTTGTATGTAACACTTATGTAATTTATATGTAACACATATATACCTTAGGATTGAAGTAAATCAGTTCTTCAGTTGCTATTTTGGCTCTGTTCAATCTGTCAAAAGCTTGTTTGTACCTGCCTGGGATCTTGGTCAAGATTGGCATTTTTTCAATAACAAAGTCAATGTCTGTAGCCAACAGCTTGTTAAAAGCAATGTCATACTCTTCCAGTATGTCTGGTATCGTCGGATCAGAAGGACGCTCTCCCATCACCTGAAAAAACATATTTAGAACAACAGTTGCGATATAGAGTAGTTATTCTTCAAGTTTAATATTTCTTAAATTTGATAGTGAGATTTTTGGTTTCAATAAATATGCAACAATATAAATTCTAAAATATTAGCTATAATCAGTCAGAAAATGTCGTTTCATTTCGGTGATCTTATTTGTAAAATGGAGTGATCACATATGAAACATGCAGTGATCACATATGAAAAATGTTTGAAGCAGATATTGCAATAAAAGTAATCTAACAACTGCAAGATTAGACCACTTATAATATGTATCCAATAGTAAAGATTAGACTGCTGAAAGTATTGGTGACATCCATGTTTACATGTGTCCGGGAGATTGTTGATACTGCCCGAACTACTAGAGATGACAATACTAGAGATGGCAATACTAGAGATGGCAATACTAGAGATGTCAATACTAGAGATGACAATACTAGAGATGACAATACTAGAGATGGCAATACTAGAGATGACAATACTAGAGATGACAATACTAGAGATGACAATACTAGAGATGACAATACTAGAGATGACAATACTAGAGATGACAATACTAGAGATGTCAATACTAGAGATGGCAATACTAGAGATGACAATACTAGAGATGGCAATACTAGAGATGGCAATACTAGAGATGGCAATACTAGAGATGGCAATACTAGAGATGGCAATACTAGAGATGGCAATACTAGAGATGACAATACTAGAGATGACAATACTAGAGATGACAATACTAGAGATGGCAATACTAGAGATGACAATACTAGAGATGACAATACTAGAGATGACAATACTAGAGATGTCAATACTAGAGATGACAATACTAGAGATGACAATACTAGAGATGGCAATACTAGAGATGACAATACTAGAGATGACAATACTAGAGATGACAATACTAGAGATGGCAATACTAGAGATGGCAATACTAGAGATGATGGCAATACTAGAGATGTCAATACTAGAGATGTCAATACTAGAGATGGCAATACTAGAGATGTCAATACTAGAGATGGCAATACTAGAGATGTCAATACTAGAGATGGCAATACTAGAGATGATGGCAATACTAGAGATGTCAATACTAGAGATGATGGCAATACTAGAGATGTCAATACTAGAGATGATGGCAATACTAGAGATGTCAATACTAGAGATGATGGCAATACTAGAGATGTCAATACTAGAGATGATGGCAATACTAGAGATGTCAATACTAGAGATGGCAATACTAGAGATGGCAATACTAGAGATGTCAATACTAGAGATGGCAATACTAGAGATGGCAATACTAGAGATGGCAATACTAGAGATGGCAATACTAGAGATGGCAATACTAGAGATGATAAACCACTGCACTACTACTAAATCTTCTAGTACATATCTTCTGGAACATAGTGAGGCAACTGCCACTCTCCCCACAACTTTATTTTTCGCTATCTTCTTTAGTTTCGTTTCAAACTCTCTCCCCTCCTCCACATTTCTTCGCCATGTCGTTTTCGACCACTACTTCCCTCTCTTCCCTTGTGGGTTCCAGTCAAATGTATACCTGGTTATGTTGTTTACTGAGGTTGTAAATCCATTGCCACTTTCTTTTCTTAACCTCCAGTTGTTTTTGCTTTTGTCTTCTTCTCTTCTATAATATTCAATATATCACCTGGAGGTATGCTAGTTTTCTTTCTTCTGTCGATTAGTTCCATCTGTACCATCATATTATATTGTCATTCTTGTATTGTGTCTTCCTTGTTTTCTTGTTACAACCTTTTTTTTGCGGAATTATACTTTGTTTTGGTCTCGTGTACAAAACTTTTTGGTTCTTGTTTTGATATCGTTATCCTGGGATATAATGTCTTACTGCAGTCTACCACATTAAATAAACATAATCATATTGTGATGTATAAAGAACCAAGATACAATTGAAGTTCTAAAGAATAGATAATTTATTTCAGTGTCGAACAGACTGTGCATCCTTAGAGACCATCATTAAGAGACGAAGATGGAGGTGGTTTGGACATGTATGTCATATGCCAGTAGGGCATTGGCTAGGACAGCTCTCAGATGGACAGCGGATGGAAAAAGAAGGCCTGGACGTCCAAAGGAAACATGGAGAAGAATGGTGGAGAGAGAGTTGAAGGAGTGTGGCCTGACGTGGAAGACGGTTGATACAAAGGCAGCAGAACGGCAACAGTGGAAGTCTCTTGTGGAAGCCTTGTGTGTCAATCGGGGCACGAAGAGGATATACATTTCTGAGACGAGAGAGAGAGAGAGACAGAGAGAGAGACAGAGAGACAGAGACAGAGAGAAAGACAGAGAGAAAAGAAAAAGAGAGAGAGAAAATTAGTAGAAAGTAGAAATAACGTTACTTGTGTTAGAGTTGTCATATAAATTCAAGGAAGATGGGCAGCTTAATTTATTGCTTCAGTTTAGAAACATTCGAAAATATATTAATTAAACAGCACCATTGTGTAACGTAATTAAGAGAAATATTAATTTATTCATGTCTGAACTAGATATGATGACGTAATGATGTCAAGAACGGGAACATACGTTATAATAAGTGGGCAAGTATTAGAAACTGCATTATTTTCGAAAAAATATAATTTGTTTTTTTTTAGAACAAATTTCTCAAATATGCTTTTTGTATCTACACATTGATTTGATCAAAGATTCAAACAGATTTTGTATTTATTGAAATTGACATGAATATAATCAATAAAATCTTCATACTTACCAAAATATAGATGATGATCTTCAGAGATCTAGATAAAGAAAGTGACAAATTCATGTCTTTTCCTTGGAATGTTTCGATTTCTTCGAACATTCTTTCCATCTCTCCCCAAACAATGTTCTCAAACTTGTCCACACCTTCTCCATACAGGCCAATCACGTTAAAGAATATTCGACGCTTTTTTTTCATGATATCTACCAGAAATTACAACAACAAAACCGAGTAAATAAACAACATTTTTATAAATAGCTATTTTAATTTTTTAGTACGTTCCCAGTGGGCGTCTGTAGCTTAAGCAGTAGTAAGCTCGATCTCAACCCAAACGTACCTGGTTCAAACTCCACGGCGGGCAATTTGTGAGCAAATGTGCTCGCGTGGAAGTTTACGAAAGATAAAAATAGATCTGAAAGACATGGGTTTCCCATCACGTTTGATAAATCTAATAGAGACGATTTATCACGAACAACAAGCAGCAGTAGGTATAGTGGGAGAATCATCAGAATGGATTGAAGTGTAAAAGGGAGTAAAACAAGGATGCATACTCACCCCATATTTATTCAACATCTATGCAGAACATATTATGTGAAATGTTAAGAGAGTAAGACAAGGATGCATCATCATCATCAAGGTACGTATCCTTTATAGGACGTTGCTCTCTTTGCAGCACATCTGAAATTCACTTTGTCTCTTGTCAGTTCACCCACTTCGTCGATGGTCATGTTCATGGTTTCTTTAATATCTTGTAGACATCTTCTTCTTGGTCTGCATCTGTCTCTGCGTCCTGGGACCCTGCCCTCTAGTATTGTTCTTTCCAGGCCATCGTGACGCTCTATGTGACCAAAGTATCTAATTTGTCTGTATAGTATGTTGTTTATCAGCCAATTCTCTTTAACATTTAGTACTTTCAGGACATCAGTGTTCTTTCTTTTTCTGTCCATAGTATTCGTAGGATCTTTCTGTAACATTTAGTTTCGAAGGACCGGATTTTCGTTCTTAATTTTTGTGTAATAGTCCATGATTCACAACCATAAGTAACCACTGGGAAAATGCATGCTCTCAATATTTTTAATTTTAGTATTTTGATGGTGCTTTGCCACATGTTCTTCATTGTGTTAAACTTCTTGATTGCTATTGCCAATCTTCTTGAGATCTCTTTGGAGCAGTCACCGTTATTGTTAATTATTGAGCCCAGATATTCGTAGCTCTCACACATTGGAGTTCTTCATTGCAAGGATTTATACTCTCCCCATATTTATTAAACATCTATCTTCTTCTTCTTTTCCCACCATTTACTTCTTTATGGAAGTGTTGGGGGTGAAACGTAGTGATCTTGTGTGTGCTTGTTCTTCTCTTCCACCATTTACTTCTTTATAGAAGTGTTGGGGTGAAACGTAGTGATCTTGTGTGTGCTTTTTTAAAGGCACTTTGTAAGCTGATATTCATGTTCGTAAGGCTGTTCTTGATGCCGTCGCTCCATCTTTGCGTGGTCTTCCTCTTGCCTTGTACTCATTATACTTTTTCTGTGTGACTCTGTGGTAGGCGATACCAGGGCACTCTGGTCAGGTGTCCAAACCATTTAATCTGTTGTTCTTTTATGAATTACATAACTGGTTTCACATCCAGTCTCCTTCTGATTTCTTCATTTCTAATTATGTCTCTTATTGTCACACCTGCAGCTCTTCTAAGACACCTCATCTCTGTCGTTATGATTTTCCTCTCATTAGCTGCTGTTATTGGCCATGTTTGACACTGGTAACATAGTGTTGCCCAGAAAATCGTTCTTATGAGATTTGCTTTAGTTGTTAGCGGTATCTCTTTATGTGACAACAGTGGTGTTAACTGTCCCAGTACTTGGTTAGCTTTTGTGCAACGATTGCTGATTTCGCTGTCGATACTTCCATCTGCTGTGAAAATTGCTCCTAAGTATTTGGCCTCAATTGTTTGTTTTATGTCTACGTTCTGGAGTTTTATTGTAAGGTTTTCTGGTTGTCTACTTATTGCCATTGTCTCTGTCTTTATTATATTTATTTTCATGTTGTACTCCTCATCCTTGATGTTAATTAAGCTCAAATGGTTCTCAACATCTATGCAGAACATATACTGTGAAATGTTAAGAATGACGAAAACTGTAAATTTTTTGACCCATTTACAATCGGGGAAATATGATTCCAGAACTAAGATATGCAGAATACACAGTACTACTCTCAAATAGTGCCACCGGCTTGGCACATCTAGTTCGGACTGTCAAGAAGCACATAGAAGATCATAACTTTTTTCTGAATATAAAGAAAACTAAAATTATGTCCACCGACAAAGTAAAATCTCAATCAAAATTACCATCAATAATGTAAACATTGAGAACGTCACAGATTTTAAAAATCTTGGCTCTAAAATTAACGACAATGGAGATTATACGAAAGAAGTTAGAAGAAAGCTAGCCATGGTTTACCAGAGGTTGGTGAGCATGAAGAAACTATGGCATAACACAAGCAAAGATTATACGAAAGAAGTTAGAAGAAAGCTAGCCATGGTTTACCAGAGGTTGGTGAGCATGAAGAAACTATGGCATAACACAAGCAAAGAAGCAAAAGTAAGACTTCTAAGAACATGCATATTTCCTGTGGCAACATATGGTTGCGAATCGTGGACCATGAGACAAACATTAAAAAACAAAATTGAAGCTTTTGAAACAAAGTGCTATAGAAAAGTTCTTAGAACATCATGGACAGAGAAGAGAAGAAATAAAGACATCCTACAAGACCTGAATATCAAGGAGCATTGGATCATAAATAACATCATGTCCTGGAAGATGAAATATTTTGGCCACATTAAACGCCACAGTGGTCTGGAGAGAAAGGTAATGGAAGGCATGGTTTCTGGAAAACGAGGCAGGGGACGACAAAGACAAAGATGGCAGCAGGACACCATATAAACCTTGAACACGACGCTGGAAGAGGCAGGAGAACTTGCAAGAGACAAAGAGCTTTTCAGACGGGAACGCAAAGAATGCGACGTTCCGCACGGGACATTCTGCTACTTGACTTGAAAAATAGATCTCATCGTTCACAAAGCAATGGCAAACTACTAAACTACTGAACGTAAAAGTCGTGCATAGAAAATCGATGACTCGTTTACTGTGGTTGATGACGAAGTCATGTAAAAATAATATGCCATGATTTTAGTACGTTCCCATGAATTTTAATCATTAACATCTTCTTCTATTGTAAATATTTTAATCATTAACATCTTCTTCTATTGCAAATATTTTAATCATTAACATCTTCTTCTATTGTAAATATTTTAATCATTAACATCTTCTTCTATTGTAAATATTTTAATCATTAACATCTTCTTCTATTGCAAATATTTTAATCATTAACATCTTCTTCTATTGCAAATATTTTAATCATTAACATCTTCTTCTATTGCAAATATTTTAATCATTAACATCTTCTGTCTTCTTCTTCTTTATCTTTCAATTCTCAACGGAGCACAGGTCTTCAACAAACTGCTTCCAGCTCTTCCTCTCTCCTGCCATCCTTTCTAATTCTTTCCATGCTTTACCCATCTTCTCTATTAACATCTTCTGTAGAAAATATTTGTGACTGATATTGTGTATAAGCCACGAGCTCTATATGGCTAAATCATGTTGTTATAACTGGCCGTCATACGAATGTACAGGGTGTTCAACTTAAAAGCAGCCCCAGAGATAAATAGAAATTTGCCAGGTACGCATTGCATCTCCGTCTATTTACTATTTAAACCGGTTCTGACTAGCTTGTCCTACGTCACATTTATTCATCGCCCCTTCCTGCACTATAATTACACACCATCACACAACCTTGACCTATACTACGTCATAACTGAACCTTCCCATTTCAATACATATATGCCAAATTAGCTCCATTCACAGGTTGCTTTTAAGTTGAACACCCTGTATAAACTACGAGCTCTATATGGCTAAATCATGTTGTTATAACTGGCCGTCATACAAATGTGTTTATTTGATTATTTTGATGTCTAGGTTTTTTTCATTCTGCAATAACGTCACAAAAACTAAGTTTTTTTTGTCATGTTCAGAATCTATTGAAACCATAAAGTATACAAAAATGCTAGAAACATAAAAGACATGAGACATGCAGCGAAGTGACTTGTATAAATGCATACATATCAATATGCAAATATTCTAGTTGTATGACTGTACAAAAATATAAATGAATAATAATTTAGAATATGTATGATGTCTTATTTTTCTGGAGATTTGTATTGCGAAACAAAAATTGAAATGTTGTTAAAAATAGTAATGCTTGTTGTAAACAAATAAATACGTTAGAAAACATAAACAAATTGATCACGTTACCATTCTCGATCTCAAATTTTGATTTACATAAACATTCTTGTAACAAAGTTGATCATGTTATTTCAGCAAACATTCGTTCCATCTCTCTTCCCATGCAAAGTTTTCAATGTATCCACTTCGTCTCCGTTCATTCACCTCACTTTTTAGATAATCAAACTCTTTATGTGCATATGATAGCTGCCAGACGACAATGGAAATTGAATCGAAATATTGAATAAACGTCATTGAAGACAGAATGGAACAAGTAAAATATTGTTGATATCTTAGATATGTTGAATAAACGTCATTGAAGACAGAATGGAACAAGTAAAATATTGTTGATATCTTAGATATGTTGAATAAACGTCATTGAAGACATTGAAGACATTGAAGACAGAATGGAACAAGTAAAATATTGTTGATATCTTAGATATGTTGAATAAACGTCATTGAAGACATTGAAGACATTGAAGACAGAATGGAACAAGTAAAATATTGTTGATATCTTAGATATGTTGAATAAACGTCATTGAAGACATTGAAGACATTGAAGACAGAATGGAACAATTAAAATATTGTTGATATCTTAGATATACATTTGTTTCTTCTTCTCTTTAATCCTCTTTTGTCTATCAGCGTCAGAATATGAAGAGATCTATAGAACAGACACTTGTGTGTCCTTCATAAATAGAGCTTTACACTGATGACTCTGTTATTCCTGAGACCATGCTTTTGCGTGGACGGCCGTTATACATATAATAGAGAATGTTGAAAAATATGAAACTGAAATCATAAGTATAGTGATAACCAATAATATATATATCTCTCTATCTCCTACTTCTCAATATCTCTATAGCATGTGACGACCCTGTCGTTTAGGGACAACAAAGTCACACCATTCTTCTGTATTCTTGGCCATTCTCTGTATTGTGTTTCAACTATAATTCATTGCTTTCATTTCTTCTTCTATTGTTCTCCTTCATGTCCTTTGAGTCTTCCCGTTTTCGTTGACCCTCTGGTGTCCATCTTAGTGCAGGTTTCGTGACATAGTCAGTTTCCATGCGAAGCACAATTCCGATTCATCTCCAGCGTCTCATTTAGATGATGATGTTCATATTCTCTTGTTGACATTTTGCAATCAGTTATCTCTCTCTCTCTCGCGATCCCGGCCTAGATTGATGAACCAACTTTTATCATGAATTTTACCGTGTTTTTAAGGGACTCGTTCCTCCGTACAGCTTCTCGAGAAGCTCTGTGTTATGGGGCCAGGTTTCTTTTCTTATGCCTGCTATCAGTTGACAATCTTGCAGAACGTGTTCTGCCGTCATGTTCGCTTTTTGCAGGGCACAGGCTAGTTGTGCCAATTTTAAATTTGTGAAACATGTGGCGCGGAGTTTTTGTGGCCGGTACAGAGGCGAGTATGGCAACTTGTTCGCTACAAGACAGACCATAGTACCCGTTGCTGTTGTTGTATTGAGGATGTTCTTGAGGATGTATTGAGGGTGCCAGCCGATGGTTGTTCTGGCTTCCCCATAACTGATCTCGAGATCAGTCTGAGATAGTCGCCTGCCTTCTTTAGCTAGCTTGTCGGCGTGCTCGTTTTCGCTTATGTTGCAGTGTGATTGTATCCACTGAATGGCGGTGCGTTTGAGTAAGTGCGCTAGTGCATCTATGGTCGCTTTCAGCTCATTTAGCTCTGTTTTGCCTACGCTTTTGAGTGCCGTGATGACCGATAGAACATCGGGGAATATCACGACTTTGTTGTGAGAGGTGCCTCTTCTCTCTAGGATCATTTCGGCCGCTGTTCTTATTGCCTCTGCCTCTGCCCGGTAGTTATTTGAGTATTTGCCTGTGGCAATCGATTTTGTGACCGTCACTTTCTTTGAGAGTTTAAGCACTAATCCTCCTCCGCCGAAGCTGATTGCATTCCTTGCCGACCCGTCAGTGTACACGTGTGTCCACTTATTTTCAGGGTATTCGGTCGATATGTGTTTTTCTGTGGCTGCTCTTCTCTCGAAGTTTTCTTGCTGCCCTTTTTCAGTATGCCTGGAATTTATTCCCTTAGTTCCGGCATTTTGGTTTTCCACGGCGGGCACTTATCAGTTGCCTGGATTGATTTGGCTTTGCAGTTTGCTAGGACCGGATGGTCTACGGTCAGTGCTTTAGCGTTCTTTGCTATGCTCGTTCTCTAAATCCTGCCCCTTCCAAATCCGTTCAGTCTTTCGTACATAGGGTGGGAATCGAACCGTTTAAGTTTTCCTCTAATACCAAGATTTTTCTGTCCCTACGATCTGCCATTGGTTGGATGTATGTGATTGTTTCCATCACCTTGATGGGCGTGGACTTCATGGCTCCCGTGTTAATGCGTATTGCACGGTTCTGATTATTGCTCACTATGACAAATTGCTTGTTGGATGCAATACTCCATGCTGTAATGCCGTACTCCAGGACCGGTCGCACTCTTCCAGAGTAGACTCTGGTGTTTGATCCCCACGTGGAGCCTCCGAGTTTGCGCATCATCGTGAGCCATTGTCTCGCTTTTGCCGCAGCATTTTCAATTTGAGGGCACCAAGTCAGTTTTCTATCGAGTGTGACTCCAAGGTACGTTGGGGTCTTGCTTTCTGGAAGATCTTGAACATTGACTTTAAGCTTGATTTTGTGATTCTGGTTGTTCTGGGAGGATACAGTGTAAGTGGTTTTTGAAGAATTTATGTTCATATTCCACTTTTTTGTCCACACTTCCAGGTTATTTAGCGTATCTTGCAGTCGATTTGTTGTTATGGGAATTGACTCTTCCCTCGCCCATATTGCCATGTCGTCGGCATATATGGCAGAGTGTACTCGATTTGGTAGGCAATCAGTTCTAAGATACACTAACCAGTACTACATTCAATATAATGAGAAAGGCATATATTTACATGGAAATAAATAATTAATTGGTTGAGTACAAGGATCTCATTTATGGAGAGCTGATCCCTTATAATTAACCGACTGGAAGATCACATATGCAATATAAAGATATATGTAATCAAGATTTCAGTTCTATTGGCATATACACATGGGAAACAGTAGCCAAAGACAGATGTACACGGACTAAAGAGACATGGAGTGGACTGTTGCATTTTTAGTACAGTCTGATCAAACAAGCATAGGAACAAAGGCTTTTATTCCAGAACACAATACGTCTTGAAAGATCTGCTTCATCGTCTATGTGCAAGAGTTGTGACAGAGACTCTCACTTCCTGATTTTACAGTTAGCAACGGAGCTACGAAGCACCAGTCCATCCGGACAATTTTATCGTGTTTCGGAATTGAAACTGGTCTACTATCGGTAGTTGGTGAAAATTTTGAAATATTAGGTTGCTTGGAATGAGCACTTACTAGAAATTGGTACTAGTTTATCACTTGTCGGTAAATTATTTGTTATTCATTTTGCAAACATGAAGCAAATATTGACAAACATAAAAAAAACACTTACCGTCAAATTTAGTAAATAGTAAATCTTTCCCGTTGTACCAAGCAAGACGAGTCGCCGCGCGCGTCATTCTGTCAGACAAGAGTAGCTTGTATTCGTCGGAAGAAAATAGTTTCCTGACTAACTCTGGAGAATTTAGAAGAGCCATTTGTTGACCAAGACAGTTCACAAATGTGATTGGACCGTACTTCTTTGCCCATTCGCTGGCTAGTTCCACAAACGAATCATTCCATGTTGCTTTCAATATCGTCCAGTTTGTATTCCATTCACGTGGACCAGGTGGAAGATTCTTAGTTGTCTTAAATACCCATGACATGATCCAATATCCAACCAGTCCTAACATGGCAGAAAGTAAGATAGTTTTAACTGATATGTATTCTATGAGTGAATCCATCTTAGATACAGACAACTTGTAGTTACTTCTTCCTGTATGTTTAATGTTGTGATCTGCATTAGCAAAACATATACACACATTATATATAATGTGGAAATATGGAAATCATTGAAGCAAATAGTTCTGCTCTGTTGCACTTTTGTAATTTACATCCGCCTCATGTTGATCTAACTTCAACTTAACACGACCTTTATTTTTTGAATTGCTGATGAGAAGATGTTGACAATATTATCAAACACTTTATCTCTGATGAGAAGATGTTGACAATATTATCAAACACTTTATCTCTGATGAGAAGATGTTGACAATATTATCAAACACTTTATCTCTTATGAGAAGATGTTGACAATATTATCCAACACTTTAGCTCTGATGAGAAGATGTTGACAATATTATCAAACACTGTATCTCTGATGAGAAGATGTTGACAATATTATCAAACACTTTATCTCTGATGAGAAGATGTTGACAATATTATCAAACACTTTATCTCTGATGAGAAGATGTTGACAACATTATCAAACACTTTATCTCTGATGAGAAGATGTTGACAATATTATCAAACACTTTATCTGCGATACAACCGTTAGGTAAGGAAACATGATATATTTAATGCAAACATTATCTTTTTTGTTCTTCTTTTCGAACATTTTTCATGGCCAATTTTATCATTCTTTTTGTGATATATAATTGGTCCTTTGACAAGAACGGAGTGATCTACGTCGGTTCGATTGTGCGCCCATGGTGACTAGGCTCGCCCATCCGGTTTCAGCCAGCTTTTGATTTATTATGGTGAGCTTTCCCTAGGGTACGATCCTTTCTGCCGACTATGTCGTCCCGGATCTTCGCCTTTTCGATCAGCTTTGTCGTATATTTGGGTTTTGTGATCTAAGCCAAGACAGTGAGTTACGCAGTTATGCCCTTTCTGACTGTGAGGTCGTTCCGTATTAGGAACATTTCACGGGGCTTATAAGCTTGTTCTCGGACGGCGTCTTACTGATATAAAACATCATGTGTAAAGAACGGCGTCTTACTGATATAAAACATCATGTGTAAAGAACGGCGTCTTACTGATATAAAACATCATGTGTAAAGTATCGGCCTTCGCCAACGTTGGGATCGGACAGCCTGTCAGATCTTTACATTGTCGGCCTTACTTTACAGTTCACTTTTGAGTTTGTTCCAGAGTAGGAACATTCTCAGCCTTTTTGAGACTCGTGTCGGTACGTGGCAATTTGCAGTTAGCATCGGGAAACACCGGACTGGGGCCAAGCACAAATACTGTAGAGGGTCGTTTCAATCGGCGCTAGCAACGCAACTGAGTGTTTTACGCTCTCCACCATCACCCGCCCCAGTTCTTCCGGGGATGTTAGTTGTGACTACAACAGTACCTTGCCCGGTTTCCCCAAGGCTGGCAGTTCCGTTAGGCATCAACCACCTCAGTTCTTCCGGCGATGTTAGTTGTTATCGCAACAGTACCTTGCACGGTTTTCCCAGGAGGGTAGTTTCGTTATGCATTAAAACGCAACTTTATGTTTTGCGCTCGGCAGACCTTGCCCAGTAAATGTATCTGCGCTATGCCACCAATGCGGAATCAGCTGCAATCTTTTCTCGTACCGACACGAGGGTAGACTTTTATTCGTTCTGCATCTTACTTATTTATTCTTGCCCCCGAGCTGGCATTGTTTGCCCCCTCCTCAGGGCTTCGAATTTCGCCCTATGTGGGCACACGTTTCGTCACTGGATGCACCTCTCATCCTTTCATGTTTACTAATCTCCCCATCGGAAGAGAAACTGGTAATTTGTGGCAGGACCTAGGACTTACACTTCGAGCTTGTACATGGAGTCTCTTGCTCCGAAGATGGCAATTTGTGTTTGGTCCTTACTCCGCGGAAGTAGGGATTCTATCAGAGACATTTCGCTGCTGTTTCTTTTTGTTCAGGAACTTGGATAATATTTTGTTGGACGTCGGCCAGGAGATTCGTGCATTTGTTCGTATGGACCTGCATTTCTTTTCCGTACTTGCACTGCTACCACTACCAATAGTTCTCCCCGATCCCTGCTCCCATTAGCCAGACTTGAACCAAAGTCTGTTTCCAGGGTCACCAGGTGGAGGTAGGGGACAGGGTCTTGATTAGTGCCGGCTCACAAATCCTGGCACACCACCTCATGCGACTTTGACCCCATGCAAAAATTATGAAGTGTTTCACAATTTCAACAAGTATTGAAATCATGGACAAGTGTTGATATTTCAATAATGTATGCTCTGCTGACTCAGTAACGTCTGAGAGAAAGGTGACACGTGTGACGTAATTATAAAATCCGAAATGACATTCTATATGGCCAACTTGCAACTGCTATTAGAAAACACTAACGCCCAATATTATTCTTCATTGACACCTTGCAAACGTGATCTAACATTGTATGCAGATTAGACAAAGATAATTCAATAGGTTTGGCCAGAGAGAGGCAGGCATGACCATCGGCAGGAGGGTGATTTTTAAAAAAAGATAAGAGGAAAGAAATAGCATATGGAGACATAAGATAGTACAAAGGAAGGATATACCATTTTCTATTCTTAACATCATCATCAGGTGCCGTGCCGGCTTGCGTAGGCGATCATGGATCTCCATAAATCTCTGTCTCTTGTGTCTGCTATCATCTAAGATCTGGACGCTCTACCATGCCATGAAGTCAGGCTATCCACAATTTTCTCTCTCCGTCTACCTCTTTCTCATCTACCCTCGATTTTACCGGTTGTTAAAATGTGTTCTAAACCTTCTTTTCTTATCACATGCCAGACAAATGACGACTGTCTCTTTCTTATATTGATGATAAGCTTTCTTTGTCTCTTGATCTCATTCAACACGTCCCTATTATTCATTTTAGCAATCCATGGGATTCTTATTATTTTTCTGTAAAACCACATCTCTGTGGCCCTCAGAGATTTTTCTATCTGTTTTTTTTTTATTGTCCATGACTCGCATCCGTATGTCAGTATTGGTTCTATGTAGCACTGTATAACTCTCATTTTAATCTCTATTTACAAGGACTTGTTGCATATAATACTTTTGATTTTCTGAAACGCTGTTTTGGCCTGCGGCTGTTCTGTTCGTTTATATTCCCATCAGACCGTTTATTTGTGTGATTCATATTGACAGAATGGTCAGTACACATTTATTGTTATAGAGAACTAGCCCCCGATAAAATACCATTAGTAGATACTGTTCAAAGTTTGTAAGCGCCATGAACTTTAGTGTAGATAGACTTTTCCTTGCTTTGATAATATTCTAGTCTATGTTCTCTTAGAAAGATAGTCTACGTTTAAATCTCACATCTAGGTATTCCATGGAGCTGTTTCTTTCAATTTCCCTTCCACAAAATATCACCTTTAGCATTGTTGTGTTGACAGCAAGATGTTCTACATGTTTCATTAATAAATCGAAGACAACTTTATTACAACCGTCTACCAGATCTGTCACAAATTGAAATGTTTAAACACCCGCATAATATCCCATGTATAAAAAAAGTAAAGGAACCCTTTCATACCTTGTGGTATATAGGTCAATACAGTGTTGGGCCTGTATTTTTTATTGACCGTCGGCACACGATGGGTGATGTGGTCAGCATCACGCCGGCCGCCTTTACCTTCCCAGAGCATGTCTGGTACCCAGTTGAGGCTGGGTCGACCTGAGAGCCGTCGCGATCAGGAAAAATTCCCGCGCATTGCGGAGCTGAACCCAGACCACCAGCCTTGCGAAGCGAGTTCATTAACAACTACGCTACAGCGGCTCTCCAATATCCCATGTATGTGTTGTAGCAAAGTCTGCAATATTGCGCCATGTCTTTGTGTTCCATCTGTATCCACCAAGTATGGATGTCAGTAAGTTATTATTTTAGAGTACACGCCCCATCTTCCTGGATATTATTGTCTTCACTAGTTTTCCTATTGTTTTTCATTGGGATAGTTCTATAGCCGCCCCTGGTGAGTAAGATTGTTTGTTCGTATTTTTATATTGCATCCAAGAAGAAATGTTGGAGTATTCTCCTTGTATACTAGAGAAAATAGCTAGAGATTTTACCTGTTGCTCTAATAAACTTGTCTGTGTGTACTTACTTAGATTGGGAAAATCCCACATCCAACATTTTGTATTCCATTAATTTCTGTTTCTTATGTACATAACTTGAATCTAGATGTTGGGTAGGATAGTGTTTATCTATATATTTCAACATTACAACTCTCCTTTGTGGTTTGGTCTGACTTTTTTTAAAATTTCAATATCAGGAATGGTCTCTATCAAGTCAGGAGGTGCGGATTTTGTCATTTATAAAGTTTCTTGTACTTTGTATACTGTGTGGATGTACTTTGTATACTGTGTGGATGTACTTTGTATACTGTGTGGATGTACTTTGTATACTGTGTGGATGTACTTTGTATACTGTGTGTATGTACTTTGTATACTGTGTGGATGTACTTTGTATAATGTGTGGATGTACTTTGTATAATGTGTGGATGTACTTTGTATAATGTGTGGATGTACTTTGTATAATGTGTGGATGTACTTTGTATACTGTGTGGATGTACTTTGTATAATGTGTGGATGTACTTTGTATAATGTGTGTATGTACTTTGTATAATGTGTGGATGTACTTTGCATAATGTGTGGATGTACTTTGTATAATGTGTGGATGTACTGTGTGACTGAGATATTATTATCTATATCTGTTATTTTATCTCTTTTCATTGCTTCTTCTTTCAAAGTCGTTTATTTTCTGCTACAAAGTGAGTTCTATGAGTTGTTGTTATTGTTTAGAATGTTTCTCAGTCTTGCTACTCTGGTCTTATCTCCCACTTTCTGACGGTATGACCGTTTCTAGTTGTATAATGAGATTATATTACTGGTACTTTGTTATAACTCTGTTCTATCCACGTTCTCGTTTTACCATCATATTGATGGGTGTACGGTGTATTGCCAATTAAATAAAAATTTCCGTAGGTTTTTCAGACTTTAGGGTATAAAATCACTTCACTTCACATCTCTAATCCGTGGTGAATAAGAGTTAGTTGGGCTAATTCCTTTCCTCAAGTGTGGAACGTCGAGTTTGAGATTGAACTCATAACACTTGTGTTCGAGTCGATAATCGAATGATTATGATTGACGCTAATCCGTCCCAAACGGTGTAGCACTTTCCTGATATATGAACTCCATTTTATTTTTCCTCTTGTCCCAGTCTCCAGAGCTGTCGCTTTCCCATCCACTCAATCCAGATACAGCATACAATGGGAAAATCTACGCCTTGTTAAAAAATGGAATTTTATAGACGAATAATTGACTTTATTGCACCGGGTAATATCCCATAAGGTTCGGTCCCTCTGCAGAAATCGCACGCCACCTGCAGAGAGTATTGCACAAAGCACGAACTCCGTAGCTTCGGCAACAATCCTAGGTGTCTCTGGAAAAAATTGCACTCATATGCAGAACGACACGGTCCGGATTCTAATTCACCGAACTATTCGAATCAAGGTGAGTAAACACTTAGTCACAGAGATCTCTAAGTTTATCAGTAGTCACAGGTAAAATCTCTAGCTATGTTAGAGCAGAATCAGGAGACTGTATTATATCTTCTGAGATCTAATTTTAGAACAGAAGCAGGATTACACAGGAGACCCTCGCCGGTGCTACGAAGTTTGTGCACTACCGCTGCGAGCTTCCTGTGTAAGAAAGAAATCAGAGCACCCATGGCTACTCACCGAAGTGCAATGATGATGGTCCAATCAAACAATCAATCAATAGAAAAACTAGTGGAGAAGATAATCAACCGGAAGATGACACATGCACTTTTAAGGAATAACCTGCTGCCAACAACACTTGGTGGACACAGATGGAACACAAGACATGACCAATCTTACAGTTTTTGCCACAACACATACATGGGATAGTATGCGGGTGTTTAAGCATTTCATTTTGCGATATATTTGGTAGATGGTTGTAAGAAAGTGTTCTTCAATTTACTAACAAAATATGTGAAACATCTTGCTGTCAACACACCAATGCTAAATGTGACATTTTGTGGGAGGGAAATGAAAAGAACCAGCTGAATGGAATATCTCGGTGTGACATTTTGTGGGAGGGAAATGGAAAGAACCAGCTCAATGGAATATCTCGGTGTGACATTTTGTAGGAGGAAATGGAAAGAACCAGCTGAATGGAACACCTAGGTGACATTTTGTGGAGGAAATGAAAGAACCAGCTGAATGGAATATCTCAGTGTGACATTTTAGAGAAATGAAAGCCACTGTTAATATCACCATTCTTACAATCACCACTATTAATATCACCATTCTAACAATCACCATTATTAATATCTCATTCTTACAATCATCACTGTTAATATACCATTCTTCCGATCACCACTATTAATATCACCATTCTTACGATCACCACTTCTAATATCACTATTCTTACAATCACCACTATTAATATCACCATCTTGACAATCATCACTGTTAATATACCATTCTTCCGATCACCACTATTAATATCACCATTCTTACGATCACCACTTCTAATATCACTATTCTTACAATCACCACTATTAATATCACCATTCTTACAATCATCACTGTTAATATCACCATTCTTACGATCACCACTGTTAATATCACCATTCTTCCGAGCAACACCGTTAATATAAATCCCCATTCGTACGAGCACCACTATTAATATCACCATTTTTACGATCACCGCCGTTAATATCACCATTTTTACAACCACCACTGTTAATATCACCATGTTTACAATCACCACTGTTAATATCACCATTTTTTCAACTACCACAGTTAATATCATAATTCTGACAATCACCACCGCTAATATCAATATTCTTACGAGCATAACTGCTAATATCACCACCACTATTACAATGACCCTCATTGCAATACAGTTATGATAATCATCACCATGGTTACTGTATCAACCTTCTTGTGACCAGATGTCCTCTAGGAATTGTTGGTGAACGATGTAACGAGATTGATTCTACTTTTCCTGACGATAAGTGATGAAGAGTCGACCAATGAAGTTATACAATACCGGAATGACATGTAAGTGAGAAAATGTTATAACTTCTAGATACGTTTCTGTATTTATAAGCACACATAATAAAAGTTAATTACTACTTTACAGAAGGAGCTGAAATTTCAACAAATTGTTTAAAAAAAACAAATTCACCAAACTACAAATATTTCGTAGGTGTTTGAAGGGCTACCAGCTCAAAATACGACTAGTGTTCAGCTCAGTTAAATAAGCTGAACAAAATTACATGGAGAGGTCAAAATTGTGTGAGTTTAAGACGATTCTGGCATGAAGGAAAATGTGATATATACACACACACGCGCGCGCACGCACGTAAGCACACACACACGCAAAATTATAATAAAGCACGATGCTTTCTGCAGACAAGAAAGTTGATCGTGAAGACAAGAAAGTTGGTCGTGAACTCAAGTGAAGACAAGAAAGTTGGTCGTGAACTCAAGTGAAGACAAGAAAGTTGGTCGTGAACTCAAGTGAAGACAAGAAAGTTGGTCGTGAACTCAAGTGAAGACAAGAAAGTTGGTCGTGAACTCAAGTGAAGACAAGAAAGTTGGTCGTGAACTGAAGTGAAGACAAGAAAGTTGGTCGTGAACTCAAGTGAAGACAAGAAAGTTGGTCGTGAACTCAAGTGAAGACAAGAAAGTTGGTCGTGAACTCAAGTGAAGACAAGAAAGTTGGTCGTGAACTCAAGTGAAGACAAGAAAGTTGGTCGTGAACTGAAGTGAAGACAAGAAAGTTGGTCGTGAACTCAAGTGAAGACAAGAAAGTTGGTCGTGAACTCAAGTGAAGACAAGAAAGTTGATCGTGAACTGAAGTGAAGACAAGAAAGTTGGTCGTGAACTCAAGTGAAGACAAGAAAGTTGGTCGTGAACTCAAGTGAAGACAAGAAAGTTGGTCGTGAACTCAAGTGAAGACAAGAAAGTTGGTCGTGAACTCAAGTGAAGACAAGAAAGTTGGTCGTGAACTCAAGTGAAGACAAGAAAGTTGGTCGTGAACTCAAGTGAAGACAAGAAAGTTGGTCGTGAACTCAAGTGAAGACAAGAAAGTTGGTCGTGAACTCAAGTGAAGACAAGAAAGTTGGTCGTGAACTCAAGTGAAGACAAGAAAGTTGGTCGTGAACTCAAGTGAAGACAAGAAAGTTGGTCGTGAACTCAAGTGAAGACAAGAAAGTTGGTCGTGAACTCAAGTGAAGACAAGAAAGTTGGTCGTGAACTCAAGTGAAGACAAGAAAGTTGGTCGTGAACTCAAGTGAAGACAAGAAAGTTGGTCGTGAACTCAAGTGAAGACAAGAAAGTTGGTCGTGAACTCAAGTGAAGACAAGAAAGTTGGTCGTGAACCCAAGTGAAGACAAGAAAGTTGGTCGTGAACTGAAGTGAAGACAAGAAAGTTGGTCGTGAACTCAAGTGAAGACAAGAAAGTTGGTCGTGAACTCAAGTGAAGACAAGAAAGTTGATCGTGAACTCAAATGAAGACAAGAAAGTTGGTCGTGAACTCAAATGAAGACAAGAAAGTTGGTCGTGAACTCAAGCGAAGACAAGAAAGTTGGTCGTGAACTCAAGTGAAGACAAGAAAGTTGGTCGTGAACTCAAGTGAAGACAAGAAAGTTGGTCGTGAACTCAAGTGAAGACAAGAAAGTTGGTCGTGAACTCAAGTGAAGACAAGAAAGTTGGTCGTGAACTCAAGTGAAGACAAGAAAGTTGGTCGTGAACTCAAGTGAAGACAAGAAAGTTGGTCGTGAACTCAAGTGAAGACAAGAAAGTTGGTCGTGAACTCAAGTGAAGACAAGAAAGTTGGTCGTGAACTCAAGTGAAGACAAGAAAGTTGGTCGTGAACTCAAGTGAAGACAAGAAAGTTGGTCGTGAACTCAAGTGAAGACAAGAAAGTTGGTCGTGAACTCAAGTGAAGACAAGAAAGTTGGTCGTGAACTCAAGTGAAGACAAGAAAGTTGGTCGTGAACTCAAGTGAAGACAAGAAAGTTGGTCGTGAACTCAAGTGAAGACAAGAAAGTTGGTCGTGAACTCAAGTGAAGACAAGAAAGTTGGTCGTGAACTCAAGTGAAGACAAGAAAGTTGGTCGTGAACTCAAGTGAAGACAAGAAAGTTGGTCGTGAACTCAAGCGAAGACAAGAAAGTTGGTCGTGAACTCAAGTGAAGACAAGAAAGTTGGTCGTGAACTGAAGTGAAGACAAGAAAGTTGGTCGTGAACTCAAGTGAAGACAAGAAAGTTGGTCGTGAACTCAAGTGAAGACAAGAAAGTTGATCGTGAACTCAAATGAAGACAAGAAAGTTGGTCGTGAACTCAAATGAAGACAAGAAAGTTGGTGGTGAACTCAAGCGAAGACAAGAAAGTTGGTCGTGAACTCAAGTGAAGACAAGAAAGTTGGTCGTGAACTCAAGTGAAGACAAGAAAGTTGGTCGTGAACTCAAGTGAAGACAAGAAAGTTGGTCGTGAACTCAAGTGAAGACAAGAAAGTTGGTCGTGAACTCAAGTGAAGACAAGAAAGTTGGTCGTGAACTCAAGTGAAGACAAGAAAGTTGGTCGTGAACTCAAGTGAAGACAAGAAAGTTGGTCGTGAACTCAAGTGAAGACAAGAAAGTTGGTCGTGAACTCAAGTGAAGACAAGAAAGTTGGTCGTGAACTCAAGTGAAGACAAGAAAGTTGGTCGTGAACTCAAGTGAAGACAAGAAAGTTGGTCGTGAACTCAAGTGAAGACAAGAAAGTTGGTCGTGAACTCAAGTGAAGACAAGAAAGTTGGTCGTGAACTCAAGTGAAGACAAGAAAGTTGGTCGTGAACTCAAGTGAAGACAAGAAAGTTGGTCGTGAACTCAAGTGCAGACAAATTGTTTGTATAAGCAGATCAAGAAAAACAAAGGAGAAAATGAACTTATTTCTTCTACTTCAAACGCTCCATAACGACCACTTGTTAACCACTCTTTGTGGTTTGTATGTGATCTGAGACTAAGAGCGATTGTACGATGTTCCAGTTATGCACCTACAAGTAGGCCAGCACAGCCGTTTTCTGTGACGCTTTTTTATTTACTAGAGTAGCTTCCCTAAGTCCCTACCTTAGTCACCTCTTACGACATGCCTTGTAAGTGGCAGTGTTACTATTCTTTGCTCCCCTTGAGATCTCCGGCATCACACTGGCTAGATGGTTTCACGATGTCATAGACGAGTTAAGTTTGCCTGTGAGACGGCGGACATCTCATGCAGTGCGGGACACATTTAAAACTGTTGTCATGAGAGTAAACAGGGACACGCTAGATAGTCTCTGTGGTGTAGAGGTTAGGTGTTCGTCGCTCGTGCCAAATGTACCAGGTTCGCTCCCTCGTGGAACAATCTGGATATTTGTGCACAGATTCTTGATCTCAGCGTAGAGAAGATCGAGTGCCTATACATATCGGAGACGGCCTATAAAATCGAGGTCCCGTGTTCAATTTGAAAACGTAAAAGAACCATTGACAATTCAAAGTCAATCTGCCCGTACAAAATTTATTAGGGAAGATTACAAATAAAAATTTCTACAAAAATATCTTCACCATGTTCAAAATTATATCAGGGACCTCGCCGGTACTACGGAATTCGTGCACTGTCGCTGAGATCTTCATGAGTAAGAAAGAGATCGGAACACACATGGTTACTCACCGAAGTGCAATGATGATGGTCCTATCAATTAATCAGTCTACAACTATTTGAGATATGTTTAGTGTTGTTCTGTATACTCGTAGTATAAATAATTGGGCGTTATGGACAAAAGACATATAAATGGCAGTATTACATCAACTAGGAAAAATAAATGATTTATTATGTAAAGATAAAAAAAAGACTCGACGTTTCAGACATACGCCTTTATCAAGAAAACAAATACAGAAACGCAATACTAAATAGACTAAAGGATAGCTCTATCTAAGGATTGACAAAAAATTAGGCATACGGACCTGCCTGATTGGCTACCGAATTGAAAAAAATGGGTTGTGGCTGAATTTAATTTATGTCCTTTTTTCCCATTGCAGATGTATGTACAAAATCAGCTGCAGTTTCCTTAATTATTAACCGATTTTTCTTATGAGTAATATACCATTTTGTAGGTAAATGAATTGTCTTTAAAATAGACCTAAATGAAAAACACAGTGGCGCTTCCAGCGGCTCATGGGAAACAATCAGCTAATAGCACGTGTCATCTGAAGGCGAATATCACATGAAATGATCCTGTTCCGGTCTGACCACCTCACATCTGTATGTTTCTGTACATCGCCATATAAACAAGTGCAAACCATTATTATACTATTTTATAATCTCAACCATTTGAGAGTAATTATACGTTTCGCAGATTCAGAACAGGATATCATCGAATAAATCAAGAAGGCAAAGCAAACTGCTGCCATGTTCAACAAAATCTGGAAAGCAAAAGGACTAAATCTTGGGACAAAACTTAAAGTATATAGAAGTAATATACTGGGAGTGTTATTATACAGTAGTGAATGCTGAAGAATCACTCAACACATAACACACAATCTAGAGACATTTCAGAATAAATGCTTAAGAAGAATCCTGCAAATCTTCTGGTCATATATCATAACAAATGAGGAGCTTTCGAAACGAACAGACTGTGCATCCTTGAAGACCATCATTAAGAGACGAAGATGGAGGTGGTTTGGACATGTATGTCGTATGCCAGTGGGGGCATTGGCTAGGACAGGTCTCAGATGGACAGTAGATGGGAAGAGAAGGCCTGGACGTCCAAAGGAAACATGGAGAAGAACGGTGGAGAGAGAGTTGAAGGAGTGGGGCCTGGCGTGGAAGGCGGTTGATAGAAAGGTGACAGAACGGTAACAGTGGAAGTCTCTTGTGGAATCGATTGCCTTATGTGTCGATCAGGACATGAAGAGGATATATAGATTAGATATGTTGCTGTTAGTTTACGTGAAACAACGAACTCAAACCCGAATATCTGATATAACTACGTCCTTCTTCGTGTCCCATTCGACACATATGGCTTCCACACACACGATGTCCATTGTTGCTGTTCTTCTGCCTTTCTACCAATTGTTTCCCATGTCAGGCTGCAATCTTTCAATTCTCTTTCCAAAGCTATCCTCCATGTTGTCTTTAATCGTCCAGGTCTCATTTTCGCATCCGTTGTTCATCAGAGAGTTGCCGTTGTTCATCAGAGAGTTGCCGTTGTTCATCAGAGAGTTGTCATAGCCAATGTTCATACTGGCATACTGGCATACTGGCATACGGCATACCGGCATACTGGCATACTGGCATACTGGCATACTGGCATACTGGCATACGGCATACAGGCATACTCGCATACGGCATACTGGCATACTGGCATACGGCATACTGGCATACTGGCATACGGCATACAGGCATACTCGCATACGGCATACTGGCATACTGGCATACGGCATACTGGCATACTCGCATACGGCATACTGGCATACTGGCATACTGGCATACGGCATACTGGCATACTGGCATACTGCATACTGGCATACTGGCATACTGGCATACGGCATACTGGCATACTGGCATACGTCATACTGGCATACTGGCATACTGCATACTGGCATACTGACATACTGGCATACGGCATACTGGCATACTGGCATACGGCATACTGGCATACTGGCATACTGGCATACTGGCATACTGGCATACTGGCATACGGCATACTGGCATACTGCATACTGGCATACTGGCATACGGCATACTGGCATACTGCATACGTCATACTGGCATACTGGCATACTGGCATACTGGCATACGGCATACTGGCATACTGGCATACTGGCATACGTCATACTGGCATACTGGCATACTGGCATACAGCATACTGGCATACTGGCATACTGGCATACTGGCATACTGGCATACTGGCATATTGGCATACTGGCATACTGGCATACTGGCATACTGGCATACTGGCATACGGTATACTGGCATACTGGCATACTGGCATACTGGCATACGGCATACTGGCATACTGGCATATTGGCATACTGGCATACTGGCATACTGGCATACTGACATACTGGCATACTGGCATACTGACATACTGGCATACTGGCATACTGGCATACTGCATACTGGCATACTGACATACATGACCAATCCACCCCCATCTTTGTCTTTTAATGATGATCTTCAACTATACACAGTTTTTCCGTTTTACTATAAACAGTTTTTCCGTTTTAAAAGTTTTTATACACTGTTTTTCCGTTTTAAAAGTTTTTGATTTGTTGTTGTATTTGGCCAGAATATTTGCAGGATTCTTCTGAAACATTAAATTGGTTATTGCTTGTTGGTTGCTAAACCGACCACGTGGTGCCGGGGTCCTCAAGGAAGGCAAAGAATAGTACCACTGCGAACCTACTTTGCATGTCATAAGAGACGACTAATGTAGACACTATGGATGCTAACCTAGTAAAGGAAAAGCATCGCAGAAATCGGATGTGCTGGCCTACTTGTAGGCGCATAACTGGCGCAACGTACAATCGCTCTTAGACTCATATCATATACAAATCACACAGAGGGGTTGACAGGGGGTCGATATTGAGCGTTCGAAGAAGAAGGTTACTAAACTGGCGTAATTGCACTCCGAGCATACCCATAGGTGCTCAGTCTCCCCCAACAGATATAGAAGAGTATGCATGCTGATGGTTCTCGTGGCTCGATGATTAAACACATTCCTCACTCTGCCCTCAGGCATCCAGTTCTACTTGTACAACGGTAACTCCAAACTGCTTAAATAGCAGGATCGATTCAACATCTATTTTAGTGTCCTCCTCCAACAGGCAGTCGTGAAGAGACAGAAGAACATCCCCCTTATCCATCTTCAACTAAGAAAATAACTCAAAACATTAGAACATTCCAAAATGTCTATAATTCACAACAGATGCAAAACAGAACATATTTTCAGATACTGTCCTTGAATAATATAGGAAAGATGTAGTCATTATTTTTTTTTAAATTCTTGAGAAAGATAGGTTTAGAGCATATTGTGACAACCGATAAAATCAATGGAAGAACAGAAAGAGGAAGACAGCGAGAAAAAACATTCTCGATAGTCTTTCTCTCTCGCGAGATCGTTCTTAAGCCATCTGTATCATTCTATTGTGATATATAAACAGCCAAACATCAAGAACGGAATGTATGTGCACAGCCTTCAGTACCAATTGGAGCTCAAGTGCTTTTTCCTTCGGTGGTGTGTTCGGTTTCAACTAGCGTTTACTGGGTTCACTTTCCGTTAGCATTTTTCTGCAAAACCCACAAGGCAGCAGGCTGCTATTTTCTTTCAGGGCAGCGACCCGTAGACGACCTGCTCTCCCTTGCTGATGAACGCCATCTGCCCAGGTTGGATAGTCTAACTTCTTGGCACGGAAATGTGTCAAAAATGGAATAGTCAATTATGTAGAAAATAAACAAACACCTAGTAGCTACAACTGAAATCATTGAGATGTTAATGTGTAGAAGATTGAGATGTTAATGTGTAGAAGAATGAGATGTTAATGTGTAGAAGAAAGAGATGTTACTGTGTAGAAGATTGAGATGTTAATGTGTAGAAGAAAGAGATGTTACTGTGTAGAAGATTGAGATGTTAATGTGTAGAAGAAAGAGATGTTACTGTGTAGAAGAAAGAGATGTTAATATGTAGAAGAAAGAGATGTTACTGTGTAGAAGAAAGAGATGTTAATATGTAGAAGAAAGAGATGTTAATATGTAGAAGAAAGAGATGTTAATATGTAGAAGATTGAGATGTTAATGTGTAGAAGAATGAGATGTTAATGTGTAGAAGAAAGAGATGTTACTGTGTAGAAGATTGAGATGTTAATGTGTAGAAGAAAGAGATGTTACTGTGTAGAAGATTGAGATGTTAATGTGTAGAAGAAAGAGATGTTACTGTGTAGAAGAAAGAGATGTTAATATGTAGAAGAAAGAGATGTTACTGTGTAGAAGAAAGAGATGTTAATATGTAGAATAAAGAGATGTTAATATGTAGAAGAAAGAGATGTTAATATGTAGAAGATTGAGATGTTAATGTGTAGAAGATTGAGATGTTAATGTGTAGAAGATTGAGATGTTAATGTGTAGAAGATTGAGATGTTAATGTGTAGAAGATTGAGATGTTAATGTGTAGAAGAAAGAGATGTTACTGTGTAGAAGATTGAGATGTTAATGTGTAGAAGAAAGAGATGTTACTGTGTAGAAGAAAGAGATGTTAATATGTAGAAGAAAGAGATGTTACTGTGTAGAAGAAAGAGATGTTAATATGTAAAAGAAAGAGATGTTAATATGTAGAAGAAAGAGATGTTAATATGTAGAAGATTGAGATGTTAATGTGTAGAAGATTGAGATGTTAATGTGTAGAAGATTGAGATGTTAATGTGTAGAAGATTGAGATGTTAATGTGTAGAAGATTGAGATGTTAATGTGTAGAAGATTGAGATGTTAATGTGTAGAAGATTGAGATGTTAATGTGTAGAAGATTGCGATGCTAATGTGTAGAAGAATGAGATGCTAATGTGTAGAAGAATGAGATGCTAGATGAATAAACAATACAAACAACTAAATACAATTTCAAAACATTAAGATAAAAAGACAATTTTAAATAATTCACATCAGCTTCTTGTTTTGTTCATACACAATCATCAAGTTCAATATGTTCAAAGAAAACTTGTATTCGTGACACGTTGACGAGATCTCCAACAAAATAATCAAATCAATTTTATTCTTACAGGGACATGACATTTGAAAACCAAATCGGAACGACACGTTAAAGACACGAGCGTATGAGGAAAATAACGATATACTGGAGAAAGAACATCAAGAAATAAAAAAATAATAACATCAAGAAATTGACATCAAGAAATGTACAATATCAAGAAATGGGCAACATCAAGAAATGGACAACATCCCGAAATAGACAGCATCAAGAAATTGGCAACATCAGGAAATGGACAACAGCAAAAAATTGATAACATCAAGAAATTGACAACATCAAGAAATTGACAACATCAAGAAATTGACAACCTCAAGGAATTGACAACATCAAGGAATTGGTAACATCAAGAAATTGGCAACATCAAGAAATTGACAACATCAAGTAATTGACAACATCAAGAAATTGACAACATCAAGGAATGGATAAAGGGCAACCCATCATATTATATATCACTACAATAGCAGACGTAACATGTTTGAAACCCACAACAGCCAATGTCTATTGAGTAGATTATAGACAACATCTATTGAGTAGATTATAGACAACATCTATTGAGGAGATTATAGACAGCATCTATTGAGGAGATTATAGACAACATCTATTGAGGAGATTATAGACAGCATCTATTGAGGAGATTATAGACAACATCTATTGAGTAGATTATAGACAACATCTATTGAGGAGATTATAGACAGCATCTATTGAGGAGATTATAGACAACATCTATTGAGGAGATTATAGACAGCATCTATTGAGGAGATTATAGACAACATCTATTGAGTAGATTATAGACAACATCTATTGAGGAGATTATAGACAACATCTATTGAGGAGATTATAGACAACATCTATTGAGGAGATTATAGACAACATCTATTGAGGAGATTATTGACAACATCTATTGAGGAGATTATAGACAACATCTATTGAGGAGATTATAGACAACATCTATTGAGGAGATTATAGACAACATCTATTGAGGAGATTATAGACAACATCTATTGAGGAGATTATAGACAACATCTATTGAGGAGATTATAGACAACATCTATTGAGGAGATTATAGACAACATCTATTGAGGAGATTATAGACAACATCTATTGAGGAGATTATAGACAACATCTATTGAGGAGATTATAGACAACATCTATTGAGGAGATTATAGACAACATCTATTGAGGAGATTATAGACAGCATCTATTGAGGAGATTATAGACAACATCTATTGAGGAGATTATAGACAACATCTATTGAGGAGATTATAGACATCTATTTGAGGAGATTATAGACAACATCTATTGAGGAGATTATAGACAACATCTATTGATGAGATTATAGACAACATCTATTGAGGAGATTATAGACAACATCTATTGAGGAGATTATAGACATCTATTTGAGGAGATTATAGACAACATCTATTGAGGAGATTATAGACAACATCTATTGATGAGATTATAGACAACATCTATTGAGGAGATTATAGACAACATCTATTGAGGAGATTATAGACAACATCTATTGAGGAGATTATAGACAGCATATATTAAGGAGATTATAGACATCTATTGAGGAGATTATAGATAACATCTATTGAGGAGATTATAGACAGCATCTATTGAGGAGATTATAGACAACATCTATTGAGGAGATTATAGACAACCTCTATTGAGTAGATTATAGACAACATCTATTGAGGATATTATAGACAACATCTATTGAGGAGATTATAGACAACATCTATTGAGGAGATTATAGACATCTATTGAGGAGATTATAGACAGCATTTATTTGAGGAGATTATAGACATCTATTGAGGAGATTATATACAACATCTATTGAGGAGATTATAGACAACATCTATTGAGGAGATTATAGACAAAATCTATTGAGGAGATTATAGATAACATCTATTGAGGAGATTATAGACATCTATTGAGGAGATTATAGACATCATCTATTGAGGAGATTATAGACATCTATTGAGGAGATTATAGACAACATCTATTGAGGAGATTATAGACATCTATTGAGGAGATTATAGACATCTATTGAGGAGATTATAGACATCATCTATTGAGTAGATTATAGACAACATCTTTTGAGGAGATTATAGACAGCATCTATTGAGGAGATTGTAGACAGCATCTATTGAGGAGATTATAGACAACATCTATTGAGGAGATTATAGACACCTATTGAGGAGATTGTAGACAGCATCTATTGAGGAGATTATAGACAACATTTATTGAGGAGATTATAGACATCTATTTGAGGAGATTATAGACAACATCTATTGAGGAGATTATAGACATCTATTGAGGAGATTATAGACAGCATCTATTGAGGAGATTATAGACAGCATCTATTGAGTAGATTATAGACAACATCTATTGAGGAGATTATAGACATCTATTGAGGAGATTATAGACATCATCTATTGAGGAGATTATAGACATGTATTGAGGAGATTATAGACATCTATTGAGGAGATTATAGACAACATTTATTGAGGAGATTATAGACATCTATTGAGGAGATTATAGACAACATCTATTGAGGAGATTATAGACATCTATTGAGGAGATTATAGACAGCATCTATTGAGGAGATTATAGACAGCATCTATTGAGGAGATTATAGACAGTATCTATTGAGGAGATTATAGACAGCATCTATTGAGGAGATTATAGACATCTATTGAGAAGATTATAGACAACATCTATTGGGGAGATTATATACATCTATTGAGAAGATTATAGACAACATCTATTGAGGAGATTATAGACATCTATTGAGAAGATTATAGACATCTATTGAGAAGATTATAGACAACATCTATTGAGAAGATTATAGACAACATCTTTTGAGGAGATTATAGACAACATCTATTGAGGAGATTATAGACAACATCTATTGAGTAGATAATTTAATCTGATCTAATGAACAAGCTAATGTTTAAGATAATGAAGATCTGAGTTGTAATGATAATAATTAGACAGACTTGATTACAATAGATGGAATAATAATACTAACATGGGCAGATCTAAACTGACAAAAATCAGTTTTATTTTTGTACCAGGGCATGCAGGTGCAAGGGGAAATGAAAGCGCCGTTAGGTTTGCAGGTATGACTGCAGTTAAAAAAAACGGGCGAGCAATAGACCAGGCTGATATTATAAATTCCCTAAGGGAGGAAGGGCGTGTACACGATTCAAGTAATAGTGATGAATCTACAACACTAACCAGACCGCAAGAATTCCAAGTCGAATGTGGTTTAGCTAGACAAGAACACTATGCTGGTAGCCAAAGAATAATAGTAAACCAACAAAGAACCGGGTCGCTGGTTACACACGATGAGAGACAAAGTGAGGGAGATCGGGACACTTATGAACAATTGGTTCCACGTGCAGTGATGATGATCCGACGACTAAACTAAACTAAAACTAACATGATCAAGATGAAGATGACGATGATGACGATGAAGAAGACGATGATGAGGATTGTTGGAAATAGATTAGTACAGAGTGTGAACACTCACTACAATATCGTTATTTTACACGATGCGAACTCTAATAGACAAATAGGTAATATATATTTATCTATGCACTTCTATTAGCGAAAAAGGGTGGAGACTGCAGTAAAACTTGGAAAAATATCTAAGCACGTAAAAACAAAGTACTCTAGTTTTACAAAATACAGAAACAGTGACGATAAACAGCAACGTTTCGACCAAAGGCCTTTATCAAGGCTTGATAAAGGCCTTTTGGTCGAAACGTGCTGTTTATCGTCACTGTTTCTTTTAAAACTATATACTTGTTTTTACGTGTTTAGCTACATTTCTATTAGCAACTTTATTTGTTATGTTATTTTAGTTTGTAATTTTGTACAATTTTACTTGTAGTCTACTTGTTTGAAACAGATGATTTATCATCGTATTTGTTAATCTATTTGTTATTACTACACATATGCTACAGTCGTGTGTGTTACCACTACACATGTGCTACAATCATGTTTGTTACTACTACACATGTGCTACAGTCATGTTTGTTGTGTGTTTGTTCTCATGTGTGTTGTGTATCTCTAGATAAAATAAACAATCTGTTACACGAAAGTTTATTATTCTGTTTGTTAATACCACAAATGTAGTACAGTCTGTCTTGATTTCTATCTTCTGTGTTTGTTTGTGTGTTTAAATCTTGTTAGAAGGAAACTACAACATCAGAGATGGGTTCTATGGTCTATCCATGCGAACAAGTTGTTTTATTCCGCCTCTATACGCCATAACAGACTCCGGGCCCACATGTACAACAAATTTAAAATCGTCACAACTAGCCTATGTCACTGTGAAAAGGCAGACATGACAGCAGAGCATCTACTGCAAGACTCCCAACTGCTAGCAGGTCACAGAAAATAAACCTGGCCCAAAAATAATGAGTGTAATGAGAAGATGTACTGAGAGACGGAGTCGCTAAAGCAACAGCCTAATTCATGAGAAAATCTGGTACATCAGTCTAAGCGGGGATCACGAGAGAGAGAGAGAGAGAGAGAAGAGAGAAGGAACTTTTAGAAGAAACTTAATTGCTGCTCTAATAGTTAATACTACAGATGGGGAACAGACATTTTGTTTATGTATTTGTTTGTCCTTATCTTAATCAAGACATTTATCTATGTATGTTGTTGTTCTTACTTGAATAAAGACATTTATCTATGTATGTTGTTGTTCTTACTTGAATCAAGACATTTATCTATGTATGTTGTTGTTCTTACTTGAATAAAGACATTTATCTATGTATGTTGTTGTTCTTACTTGAATAAAGACATTTATCTATGTATGTTGTTGTTCTTACTTGAATAAAGACAGACTGATTGAAACGTCGACTTTGGTTATTTTTATTGATTTGTGAAAAAAATGCATTTTAAACATTATTGTTCACCTCCTAGTTTAGTTGATGTGATGTTAGGTGATGGATTATCTTGATTGATTGATAGGACCATCATCATTGCACTTCGGTGAGTTACTATATGTGCTCCGATCTCTTTCTTACACAGGTTGATCTCAGCGACAGTGCACGAACTCCATAGCACCAGTGAAGCCCAAGATGTAATTTAAAGATGGAAAAAGATATTTTTGTAGGAATTTTATATTTAAACTTTGTGTAATGAATGTTGCCCGGGCAGCGGCTTTCCAGCCTGCTCTTTTCGATTTTGAGCTGCCAATGGTTCTTTTACGTGCTCAAATTGAACACGTGACCTCCATTTTATCGGAATCCCATCGCAAAAACAGGTTTTAAAAAAAATCACTGAATACCATTAAACGAATAGAAATTGAAACCTATCAACAATACAGGTCACTAACATTACAAACATTCAACCGTGTAAACCGTCAACAATGTAGGTCACTAACATTACAAACATTCAACCACGTAAACCGTCAACAATGTAGGTCACTAACATTACAAACATTCAACCACGTAAACCGTCAACAATGTAGGTCACTAACATTACAAACATTCAACCACGTAAACCGTCAACAATGTGAGGTTACTAACTTACAAACATTCAACCACGTAAACCGTCAACAATGTAGGTTACTAACATTACAAACATTCAACCACGTAAACCGTCAACAATGTAGGTTACTAACATTGGTTATTGGTTATTGGTTACTAAACTAACGTCATTGCACTCTGAGCAGACCCATAGGTGCTCAGTCTCTCCCAACAGATATCGAAGAGTATGCATACTGATGGTTCCTGTGGCTCTTGATTAAACACCCTCTCACTCTGCCTCTCAGTCACCCAGTTCGACTTGAACAACGGGTAACTTCAAACTGCTTAAATCGCTTGATCGATTCAACATCGATTTTAGTGTCCTCATCAATAGAGGGGTCGCGAAGAGACCGAAGAATATCCCCCTTATCCATCTTCAACTCCCCAACAATCGATGCTGTTGATGCAAGCCTGTCCGCTCTCTCATTACCGTAAACACCCGCATGCCCAGGACGGTATATCCACGTAAGCCGCTGGAGGTTAGAAACTTCTATAGACGACATCCACTCATCCGAAACCTGCCCTTCTGGATCTTGTGAAGCATCGACTGAGAGTCGGGAAAACAACAACTGCCCCAGTAAATGAAGTCCCAGAAATCAATGGAGGGCAGCAGTAACGGCCTCAACCTCCATCCTCATACTAGAGTAGTTGTCCTGTATGCCCCACTTCGCTCTGCAACAACCCTACCATGCGCATAAGCCAGAAACCCCAGCCGGATTTCTCACCACGTTGAACCGACCCATTAGTATATACAACAACATCATCATCCCTTGCATTATCTTCTATCAGCTGCTTAACTGCGAGATCAGCCTTCATGTTGCCCCAATCTCTACATTCTCTTCCAAGAGTAATGATAACGTTGAGATAGTTGGTCATGCTACCATCTGTTGGGATCCATTCTTCCCCTTTGGTAGGGTCGCAACCGTAGTCACCTGGCCAATTGTTCTCTCAGCCTGGGCCATCCACGACATGCCAGGCTTGATTCTCGTGCCCTTAACATCATTAGTGTTCTTGTGTAGTGGATGTCTCTTATCCGAAGTAACCCGCATATATGCCTTGGTTTGGGCGATTGCATGACAGGAGCGTAGTGACAGAAGGCCAAGCATATATCTCATCTTCACAATGGGGGTATCTCTAGTGCAGCCCAGAACTATACGCATACCTTCATTCTGAACCCGTTCGAGTCGTTCACATTGTGATCTTGATATCGTAAAAATTCCGAGTCCGTAATCTACCACTGACATTACCAGTCGATCGAACAAAATGGCAAGTAGTCTCTGCTCAAGGTGTGCGGCCACCATAATTTTGAGAGCCGCAAGACCACGCTTGCACCGTTGTATCGTCTGTTCAATATGGTGTTTGAAAGGTCACTAACATTACAAACATTTAACCGCGTAAACCACTAATAATTAAAAACATTAATAAGTAGCAATAACATAATTCCAGTAAAGACTAAAAGACAGATTATAATGCAATCTTCATACCAACACTGTGCTACCAGTGCCAAACATGGCACTGACAAAAGGACATGAAAGGATAATTAACATCTATGAAATTAGATGATTGAGGAATGCGCTAAAATAAAACAGAAGAAAACCATATACAGAAATAAGGAAATTCGAAGAACAGTCGGAACAACACCTGCTATTAGATTCATTGAAAAACAGAGACTCAAATGGTTTGACCACTTTGTGAGAATGAACCCGAATACACCAGTTGCTAGAGCGTTTAACATGAAAATGGAATCATGAAGAGGAAGGGGCAGACCAAGAAAAAATATGGATTGATGGAGGTACAGACATCTTTCTATTGGGGTGGCAAAGTTCTGCTAGGACAAACTATTTGATGACGGGACATCTTAAACTCCACAATACCACAGCATATCAAGCGACCGAGCGTATACTATCTCGGAAACCGATCATTAATTAAACCTGCCTACTCATAACCACAAAAAAGCAGAGCAGGACAAAAGAATGAAAAGAAAGAAGAACCAGCAACAATATTTACCGTCAACCCTAACATGCAACAAATTATGTCAACCCTAGCATGCATCAAATTATGTCAACCCTAACATGCAACAAATTATGTCAACCCCTAACATGCCAAATTATGTCAACTCTAACATGCACCAATATGTTAACTCTAACATGCCAAATTATGTCAACTCTAACTTGCAACAAATTATGTCAACCCTAACATGCAACAAATTATGTCAACCCTAACATGCAACAAATTATGTCAACCAAATATGCACTAAATTATGTCAACACTAACATGCACCAAATTATGTCAACCCTAACATGCAACAAATTATGTCAACCCTAGCATGCAACAAATTATGTCAACCCTAGCATGCATCAAATTATGTCAACCCTAACATGCAACAAATTATGTCAACCCTAACATGCACCAAATTATGTCAACACTAACATGCACCAAATTATGTCAACCCTAACATGCAACAAATTATGTAAACCCCTAGCATGCAACAAATTATGTCAACCCTAGCATGCATCAAATTATGTCAACCCTAACATGCAACAAAATTATGTCAACCTAACATCCCGCAAATTATGTCACTCTAACATGCACCAAATTATGTCAACCTAACATGCACCAAATTATGTCAACTCTAACATGCACCAAATTATGTCAACTCTAACATGCACCAAATTATGTCAACTCTAACATGCACCAAATTATGTCAACTCTAACATGCAACAAATTATGTCAACCGATCAATTGATTCTTATCCTCCACAATAACTGACTATAGAATATCTAGATATGCCTACCAAAACCGTCCTACTGGTCTGTAGATCTGCTTCATGTCTACTGAATCTCTCTACAATCCACCTGGTTTGCTCTGCTGAGCTCCTCCTAACAGAGCACTGGCGTCACTAGGGGTGCAGGGTGTGCGGGCCGCACGGATGACACCATCAGGGTGACACCAAAAAAAAATTGCAAATTTGACAAGCAGACATAGCTCTGTCTAGTCGGGTTTCTAACCGTTCATTGTTAAATACATGCGGCACGGGGTGTCACCATGCAGAGCGTCTGGTGCTTAAATGAATAAGATTCAGAGCTGCTCGGAGCTTCGAGTCGGGTAGAATCGTGGGTCATTTGCAAACGCGCCAATTAATGACGTTGGAGTCACGTGGTTGCGAAAATTACAGACGTTGTTTACAGGTTCGTTTTTATGTAAATAATTATTTTTGCGAAATTTTATAATTTTATCAATATACTAACATATACATATTTTATCAATATCACTAACATATAAACATATTTTATCAATATCACTAACATATATATATTTTATCAATATCACTAACATATACATATTTTATCAATATCACTAACATATACATATTTTATCAATATCACTAACTATACATATTTTATCAATATCACTAACATATACATATTTTATCAATATCACTAACATATAAACATATTTTATCAATATCACTAACATATATATATTTTAAAGTAAAGTAATTAGGACAGGACATAAATTTTAAAGGAAAAAGCAGCGGCAGGCTTCCACTCAAAAGTTAGTATTACTATACTATATATACTATAGTTTACTACTACAATAAATTAATAATTACAGCATACACACGTTTTCTATCTGTCTGAAAAATATATATTTTAATTTTTAATTTAATTTTTTTAATTAAACAAATGAAATAGAAAAATAAATAACTATATTTATTAAATTATGAATAAATATTTGGATTATAATTATTTATACAGATTTTACATATTTATATTATATCTTTTTGTTTAGTTGTATATTTTAAGTCCTAATTTATTATATATTTATTTTTTAAAGAATATTCCATCATGCCACATGGAGTGCACACATCAAAGAGGCCTAGTGGATGCGAGCAGCGAAAAGCAAAGAAGAGAAGATGTGAATCACTAAAATCACTACCTGGATTCATGCTTCAATATGTCAAGAGACCAAGTGATGGCCAGGTTCATCAAAGACGTTCTTCCTCAATCTACAATTGATACGGATTCCTCCCATGCTGACAGCATGCATTCTTCAAAAAAGCAACTAGAGCCAGAAATGGAAGAGATTGATGCAGAAATACATGATGAAATAGCAGTGGATGAAGTTGAAACAGAAATGCATGCTGAAAATGAAGCCTACAACTATTTCTTACGATCTGTGTGTCTGTGGCTTCATGTGAGGGTTTTCAAAACTGAAACTTATAAAGAACTATTTGCGATCAACCATGGGACAGTCAAGACTTTCTGATCTGGCTATATTATCAATTGAAAGTGATATGGTGAAAGATATTGATTTTGATGATGTGATTGACAGGTTTGCAGCTTTGAAGACCAGGAAGAGAAACTTTTAAATAACATAAATTTTAATGTTAAATAACAAAAATTTAACTTTGTCCGAGTTTGTTGAAGTTCTTTATTTATGTTTTACCTAAGTATTGAAGTTATATTGTTCAATTTGTTTTCTTTCTTATGTCCTTATTAACTTTTGGACTTATTTTACAAACATTACTATATGCGATTATATATGGTACAGGAACACTTGGAAGAAGACCATGGTGAAAGTCTAGAGGGTGACACAAGAGTTTACCGCACTGGGTGACACCAACCCCAGTGACGCCACTGTAACAGAGATGTACCAGGTCTGCTCTGCTTGAGCTGTGCTGGCCTCTGTCTGTTCTCGAATTCCATCCCACCGTATTTATAAAAGGCTGGCGTTATGCAATCTATCATCCTCCCAAAAGTTTTGATCGGGGTTGTTTTCTCAGAATACTACGCCTAACACTAATCTACGAATTTAATTGGTCTCACTAGAAGTTGAGATGACCTGTTTACTTACTTCCGGCTTCTGAAGTTTTCGAATCTCAAATTGATAACAAAGTGGTTATTTAAGTCGGACTATACACAACTCCCTATAATATATATATATATATATATATATATATATATATATATATATATATATATATATATAGTAAATAAAATGCTGCTAGGTCTAATCTAATATATTTTACAACGAATTCGTGTAATATGTCATTGTAAGCCTATAGTTAGATCAGATAAATGATTAGTTAGGCTTATAGTTTGTCAAAAAGATTATTAAACTTTTCGTATCTGTAAAACGCTCTATATTATGCGATGATCTCTTTTAATTATATTTGATAGGCATTCATATGTCATAGACAGCTGTGTATAACACGGAGATATATCTTTTTGTATTGACATCTGTCAATAATGCTCTGTTTTAAACTATACGAATAACATTCTTAGTTATTCGCAGCCAATCAAAATATTTCAGGTCAGAAATGTCGCTCCTTTCTCGATCCGATTGCCTTTTTTAAAAAAACCCAGGTACTGCGCTTAACCGTCAGCCAATCGAATCAGCTTTATTTATATCCGACTGTGAATAACGTTCTCCCTCTCTCTTTAGCCTGTTACGCCCTTGGCGTTTAGGGTAGCAACAAACGTACACCATTCTTCCCTGTTCATGGCCTTCTTCTGTATTGTGTTCCAGCTATGATTCATTTCCTTCAGCTCTTGCTCTATCGTTCTCCTTCAGGTCGTCTTGAACGTTCTCCCTACGAAGTGGTTATTCACAGTTGACTGTGAATAACGCCTCCCAATTGTTAGTTGGCGAAAACTTCCACCGACTAATCTGCGATGTTCAAACCATTACGTAGTGTTTACAAAAACAAGTTGTTCTGCGAAATAAAATTTATAACTGGGTAATTTTTCTCTTCAAATATAGTACTTAAAATAAGGGTCAGGTAACCTTGTTTACTAGATTCGTCGAAGGAACAGCGTCATTATTTCAAATAACCCTGGTCTGTCCTTCTCTGTTACATTCTTAGTTCTTTCTCTGAGTTCCTCATTTGTAATCTTATCATACATTTAAGTTCCTCTATTATACGTAAACATCCATTTATGAAGGTCTGTAGTTTTCTGATGGTTTCTTTTGTTGTCTTCCATGTTTCCGGGCCATAGAACAACTGACTTCATATTTGATAGAAGATTCTCAGCTTTATGTTTGTTTTGATCTCAATAGAGACTTTGCTAACATAGAATAGATTAGTTAGAACTAGCGTGCTTTTTGGGAAGTCTCGACTGGAATATCCAAGGGATCTATTGTTGCACTGTCAACTAAGGTTTGAGGGTTTTCTCAATATTATTTTGGTACTGAACTATCGATTCTCACTGTTGCCTTAACAGTTGAGCTTTTTCTCGTGTCAAACACACCAAAGCACAACGAACACACAAAAATACATACACATAAACAGCACGGACCACACAAATATCACAAGCAGTGGCGGCTCGTGATCATTTTTGTTGGTGGGGCCAGATATTTTCCGGATAAATCATGGTTTTTGGTTGCTATATTTTAATTTATAAAATAATAAATACACGTTATATATTATTGGATGGGGGCGCCCTGGCCTCTTTAATGACGAGCCCCCACTGCACATAGGCATACACATAAACAGTCACAAACATTCACACATAAATATACAGACACAAACATTTATACAGACACACATCAACTTTTAGAAACGTAAACAAAATATAAAAAATCAAAGTGATGTAGTATTAAAACTAAACCGCACTCGTAGAATGTTCGTTCAATGTTGTACCAATTCTAAACATGCCAGCGAGAGATGTAAAATTACTATAAAGCAAGTTGAATGCATTTGAAAATAGATGCTGCGAAAAGTAATGAATATAACATGGAATGAATTCAGGAGAAGTGATGCAATCCGAGAAATGTCTGGTCAACCACTAGTAGCAACTGTTATAAGAAGGGGAAGATGGAGATATGTTGGGCATACTCTGCGAAGAAATGAAAGAATTACAAATATTGATCATGAAGCAGAAATTTACTGAGAAAGGCGAAATATCGAATTCATTTGTATAAGAAGATTTCAACGAGTTGCCCGGATAGAGCGGTATGGAGAAGTTGCTTGCAGGCCATAAGTAACGTATAACGGTAGGTGAAGAATATAATAACACAGTAATAAACATGCCCTTTCTGTATCAACTATCACGAAGATATTGAGATAATATTAGAAATTGTTTGCGAACTAAGGGACTTAATAATTAACAGCATTATTTCCCTTGTATTGGATAATGATTACTTGCATAAAATGTTTGCATGTTTTTTTTTTTTTATATTTCAACAAATCAAATGTAAGAGGTATAATACTTCTTTGATTGGGTACTTGATGTGTCATTTCAATTTTTGCACAATTTTTACTTTGATTTCTTCTCTAAACAGATTATTATTATTATTATTATTATTATTATTTTTTTTATTATTATTATTATTATTATATTATTATTATTATTATTATTATTATTATTCGAACGTTCCATATCAACAACTTATTAAACCACTCTTTGTGATTTGTATGTGATCTGAGCATAAGGCCAACTGTAAGTATTGCCAGTTATGCGTCTTCAAGTAGGCCAGCACATCCGCTTTCTGTGACATTTTCCTTGCTGGGTAACTTCCTAAACCTCTACCTCAGTCGCCTATTACGACATGCCAGTATTACTATTCTTTACTCCCCTTGTGAGCCCCGGTAATACACGGAATATTATTATTACTATTATATTCTTCTAGTACCTTTATACATACCATAGGGTCTACAAGCAATTTATTCATACCGCTTTATCCTGGGCAACTCGTTTAATCTCTTATGCAATTGAGTCTATGATATTTCCCACATCTCTCAGACATGTCTGATATTTCCACATCTCTCAGACATGTCTATGTATTTCCACATCTCTCAGTCATGTCTATGATATTTCCACATCTCTCAGTCATGTCTATGATATTTCCACATCTCTCAGACATGTCTATGATATTTCCACATCTCTCAGTCATGTCTATGATATTTCCACATCTCTCAGACATGTCATGATTTTCCCATCTCTCAGACATGTCTATGATATTTCCCCCATCTCTCAGACAAGTTCATTTCATGGTTTCCTCAGGGGGGGTTCCTTCTAGTTTTGAACCATTTTCCACCCACAACAAGGCCTAATTTGTTATTCTTTGATAATGTCTACTCCGATTGTGCCCAACACATCTCCATTTTCTCTTACTTATAACATTTACTACTAGTGGTTGATTAGACATTTCTTTTATTTCTTTACCTTTCATCAACTCATTCTATTTTATGTGAATTTATTTTTTACAGATTACTATTGTTTTAAAAGTTTCAGTGACTTTTCAGATTTTTGTCTATGAAACGTTGATTTTTCTCCGATCTAGAAGCATTTGAGCTTTCAGCTCTTCGGCTCGGTGTCATGAACATCATAACCGTTCGGTTCGGTGCCACGAACACCGTAAATCTGGGTAACCTGTGGCTTTTCTGCCAGACCGCGGAATTGAACCAGCACTCACGAGAGGCTAGTCACCGTAGTCCAACGCGCTACGAAAACGCTGGGCAGGCGGGCTATAAACGTTGATTAAATTCTGTGACTTTTTCCACAGTCTTACTACCATTTATAAATAATTCTTTATGAAGTCGTCAGACAAGCATATAAACTTTACACTCTGTTCAGGATTGGGTAATTTATTATAAACATCATCATCCAATAGCTTGTCCTGAGCAGAGCTTTGTCAACCAGCAAGACAAGCTTTATTGGCGGTGTACATGGACTCCGGCTGACCACTAATTTATGAAGTATACAAACCGATGTCTGAAACCGTTGGAAGAAGAAAAGCCACCCTAACATTCCTTGGGAGTTTCTCTGTCTCATATTCAACTTCTGCTGCTGTCATGATCAAATAATGTCAGATTATCCATCTTCTGCGTTGTCTACTTCCTCTTGAACATACTACAGAAAATATTTTATTTTTATTTTCGTTGTTATTCTATCATTTATTTGATCACAACATCAGTAGCTTCAAGGAAATGTGTAATTGTCTACATATAACAATTTTATTTACTTCTTCTGTGTCTTTCTTTCATCAGTCAGCAGATCACACCATCAGTAGCTTCAAGGAAATGTGTAATTGTCTACATATAACAATTTTATTTACTTCTTCTGTGTCTTTCTTTCATCAGTCAGCATATCACAGCATCAGTAGCTCCAGTGAGTAATTGTAATTTCCTTATTTTTCGTATTTATCTTTCAAATCATCACTCAATCAATTAAGTGCCATGCCTGCCGGCTTAGGCGATTATGTCTCTCCACAACTCTCCATCATTGGTGCATTTAATCAGTTTTTACTTCAATCTTATGTTGAACAACGATGTCAGACCATTCAACATCGGTTCCCTCTGTCTTCCACGACCTCTCCTTCACTGAATTTTACCTGCTGTCACCAAATGTTTTTTCTTTTCTTCTTCTTCGTCGTTCGTTCTACGCGGAAATTGTATCATCCTTATTGTGCTATATAATTGATCTTTGACAAGAACAGTTTTCATTACGTTGTGCCAATTATGCGCGTATAGTGACAGGCTAGCATCGGTTTCGCCAGCATTTTATTTACTAGGGTAGCTTGCCCTAGGGTCTACTCTTTACGATCATTTTCACCGTATATTTTGGTCTTTATGATCTACGCCAAAGAGCTGTGCAGCCTTTTTGACTATGTTCCGGATTATTCTCAGTCTTCTTGGGGCACATAAGCTTGTCCTGTGATGGCATCTTACTCGTGCAACTTAACCGTGAACAATGTCGGCCTTTGCCATTGTTCAGTTGGACAGCCTGTCAAATCTTTACAATGTCGGTCTTACTTTTCTGACCCATTGAGTTAATTCAGAATAGGAACATCCTCAGCTTTTCGAGGCGCGTGTCGGCACTTGGCAATTGCGGTTTCTACTCTGAATTTTCCCTGGCTCCAGAAACACTGGACTTGGGCTGCACAAATAATGTAGAAGGTCGTTCATTAGGCGCTATCAGCGCAACTTAGATTTTGAGCTGCCAAGTATCACCGCCCCGGTTTCTGAAGGGATGTTAGTTGTAAGAACAACAGTACCGTGCCCGGTTGTTTCAGGAAGGCAGCTTTGTTGGGCGCTAAAACGAGTTTAGGATTTCCGCTTGGCCAACTTTACCCAATAGATATATCTGCGCTTGGCCTCTTGTGAGGGTTTAAATGCAATCTTCCTTGTGTCATCACTTCACATTGCATCTCTTACCAAATGTTCTAAACCTCCTTTTCGCATTATATGCCCGTCATCACTGCACCTGGTTTTAACCAATTAAAAACAAAATACAAACTCCTTCACATTATTAACATTTCCAATAGTCTTAAATATATCCGGTTATACATCCGCTTGTTTGGTACGTGGTCTGGTGTTTTCTATCGTAGGCGCCTGATTGGGTCTGATTGGGACGTATTCTCACCTGGTACTCACTTCGTGTCGCTAGTCTGTTTGATGTTGTTGACTTTCATGTCTCTTCTTCTTTTCTTGGCACATGTTAACTCTCTGTGATTTGTATGTGATCTTAGCCTAAAGCGATTGTACGTTGTGCCAGTTATTAGCCTACAAGTAGGCCAGCATATCAGATTTCTGCTTTTTATTTACTAGGGTAGCTTCCTTAGGCTCCTACATCAGTCTCCTCTTACGACATGCCTTGTAAATCGCAGTGTTACTATTCTTTGCTCCCCTTTCGAGCCCCGGCAACACACATGCATCTCTTAATAAGTTTGTCACAATCTGTATTGTCTTCTTCTTCTTCTTCTTCTTCCCTTCCTACATCATTATAGAAACATGTATTGTGTTGCGTGTCTATAACTGATATTTTAACAGAAATGTTATATCTCTGTTGTCTAGCCCATGTTTATTGCTCTCTGCAACTGTAACTGTATGCGAAGGGCAGCAGATAACAAAGGTGATAACATTCTAACACTAGTGACAACGGGCCATGGAAATTCAAGAAATCTAGTTGAAACTTTAGCTAATGTAAAAGATACTTTTTAAAAAGTTTAGCTAATGTTAAAACACTTTATTGAAAGTTTAGCTAATGTAAACACACTTTATTGAAAGTTTAGCTAATGTAAACACACTTTTATTGAAAGTTTAGCTAATGTAAACACACTTTTATTGAAAGTTTAGCTAATGTTAAGACACTTTTATTGAAAGTTTAGCTAATGTAAACACACTTTATTGAAAGTTTACTAATGTAAAAACACTTTTATTGAAAGTTTAGCTAATGTAAAAACACTTTTATTGAAAGCTTAGCTAATGTTAAGACACTTTTATTGAAAGTTTAGCTAATGTTAAGACACTTTTATTGTTCGTATCTGGTATTATCATATATCTTTCGACGCAGCTGTTTTACGTCACAAAATTCGGCAGCTGTACCACTTTTGTGACAACATCTTTGAGATATCAACTTTTAAAATCTCTAATCTATAGAAATTCTGCTATCAACACCCCTCCTTCCTTAACCTTAACCGGGAATATACCATAATACGACAGACATCAACAAACTACCAATCAGGCCCCTGAAGACACTAATCAAATTTGTGTCCCGGACATTTATATTGGGAGACTAAGAATGACTGTTCAGCGCCTACGCCAGGACATCCCCACGAGAGATTCTTGTAAGCTAGAAGACACTAACAGTAGGTGCGACTCAGATCCGGCAGCTACAGGTGTTATCAAAGTTAGGGATACGATAATTATATTTAATGAACTGTTAAATAACTAGAAACTTGTTGCAAAAAATTGTTGTCTGTATTATTATTATTATTATTATTATTACTATTACTTCTTGTTCTTTTTCTTCTTTCATTCACCCGATATGAATACATGTATAGTCACGGCGCCTGGTATGACGATTCTGACTGATTTTTGAGCGAACACCAGCTTTCCTTTTCATTAGTTGCCCTCTCCACACAGGCGTACCTTATCCGATATTTCGCATGTGGACCAACTCACTCTAATAGTGCGCTATGTCTTACCATCTGGACCAGTGGAAAGGTTTGTGAAGTTCGTGGATATGGACGGTCATACTGCTGAACAACTTGCCCAAAGTTTACTTGATTTAAAAAAAAGAAAAATGGCATTTATATCAAAGACTGTCGTGGTCAAAGCTATGACAATGCCAGCAACATGAAATGGGAAATACACGGCTTACAAGCACATTAAGGAGATAAATAAGTACGCAGAATACATTCCTTGCTTTGCAAATTCACTGAATTTGGTTGCGAAGTGTGCTGCAGAATGTTGTATAGATGCATCAATTTTTTCGATTTTGTTGAAAGCCTCTATACATTCTTTTCCGCTTTTACCTATCGATGGGGCATTCTTACAAAAGCACTGGAAGATAGGTTCAAAACTCCCGAACTTGAAAAGACTGTCGAAACCAGGTGGTCTGCGCGAGCTGGTGCAAGAAGGCACTTTTATGTGGTTTTACCACTATCAAACAAGTTTTGGATGACATCTCAAATAACATGGATCAAAGGTAGAGTGTCGTAATCAGACGTATGGACTAGTTTTAGAGATGATTAAGTTCCTAAATGAAATAATGACCATTTTATGAAATTTAATCTTAGAACGCTTGCAAGCGTCTAAACGCTTCATTACAGTCACCTGATCAAGACCTTAACACGGGATATGCCCTTTATGAATCGCTACACGGGTACGTTCAAGCAATGCGGCCTACATTTTCAGATATTGTAAATGACTAGCATTGGTTTTTGCTGCTCACTCTTATCGGTTTTCACCTGCCAACTATTCTCTTAAATCTTCAACTTGAACACCTACGTTTTATCATCCTTCTTTGATAGGTCTAGGAACTCTGATCGCTACGAATGGAACAGACCGAGTACCTTTATATCGAGATTCGAACACGTTACCTCCATGTCACAGACAGTATCAGGAGAGAACTTTGTCGTTGCTACTTTCAACAAACATTATGGGAAAAATTACAAAAGTAGCAATGTTTTACTATTACTCTGATCTGATCCAAGATTTAATCATTGCTTCAAACAGGTTAGAAACTTAGCGTAGACAATTTACAGAAACCAGAGCTTTAGTTGTTGCTTAAATCTGAGCCCGTTCTGATGACAACAGAGATAAATATATAAATGCTAATTTGTCTGTAGTTATTGGAAACTCGACTGAATAGTAATAGCCGTCCATCACAAGCGTGGTGGCAGCAGCCTCAGGCGTGTGCTGCTGCACCTCTCTGGTGTAGGCCGAGGTGACTGTAGAGTCCAATCCTAGAACACAATCCCCTACCACAGGTGGGGCATACATGAGCAAAGGGTTTGACATGTGTGTGTTGTGTTATGTTTTTTCGTGCAGCTCGTTTTCTATGTGCCTCAACGGCACGATGATTCTCAGCTATGCGAGCACCTCTTGTGTTGTTACAGCGCCACATTTGGCGAGCTTGGCAAGGTTCCCAGCACGTGGTGTCTATATCGAAGCATTTCAGATACACTATAATACCAAAATATTTGACCAAAGCCAAAATCCTGACTGACTGTGAAGAATATCAGCAACAAACTTCAAGACGACGCAAGCGAAATACTAAGTACGACGATTTCAGTGGCTCTACGCTCGATGAAGTTGTAGAAAATCAAACACCCAAACAAAAATATGAAAGTCAGGTTTTTATTGTCATAATTGATAATGTACTCTCTGCCTTAGCTAAATGTATGGAAGTGTACCATAGAGTGACTGGTATTTTTGGAATAATTCGGCAGGTAAAACCTCTTACAGCAGAAGAGAACTTGAAAGAACTCCCCAAATATTGTCAGTGCTTACCAACAGGATTTGGAAGAAATCCTAGGCGACGAACTTGTGCAGTTCGCTGAACTTCTTAAAACTAATGTAGCTGCTGCTATTAACAACGAAAGAATGAGGCCTCGAACTGCAGTTTTAAAAAAATGGGCAATTAAATTTTTGCAGTTCAATGGATAAATAGTTATTGCATATCCTTTACGGACTTTGCGAATAAACCCCCAGCTTTTAACGCTGTTTGTGATTTTTTCCAGACATTATTACGTTCAGTATTTCATTGCTTTCTGAAGGGGTGGTGCCATTGTCCATTTGAAAAAATTCAGACGAAACAATTTGCAATCAAACTGTCGCACGTGATTCGAACTCAGAACGTCGGGGTTAATAGCCCGAGTCACTATCCCTAAGCCACCTTCCTTAAATAACTGAAATGCATCTTCAACATATATTTCAATTAGTGGCGGCTCGTCTTTAAAGGGCCAGAGGGCTGGTCCCCAAAAAATAATACGTAAAGTGCTTTTTTTATTTAATAAATTAAAATATAACCTAACCCAAAACCATGATTTTTACCGAGAATCTGTGTCTGGCCCCACCAACAAAAACGATCATGAGCCGTCACTAATTTCAATCATAGCATGACGGTACATTGTCAATACTTGATAGGCGATTGAACAAAGACAGTATGTACAGTATTATATTAGCAGTGAAAACTTAATGATTAAATATGAAAATAAACAGCAATCGACGTTCCCGACCAAAGGCCTTAATCACGACTACAGATATACAATACTTATTAAAACGGTTTAAACTATGGTCGAAACGCCGAGTGCTGTTTATTTTCATATTTAATCAGTAATTTTTCATTACTTATGCAATACTGTAATACCCGTCTTGTTCAATCGCCTATTACCGCATTCCCCTAACGGTTTTCTCCAGATCTGATCCGGTCCGATCACCTCAGATTTGTAGTTTTCCCGTACATCACAATACCTGATAGAAATACTTATCACCACGGATGGATCAGTTGTTCGTATGATCCGAATGGTGGATGCCGGCTCGGTGCGCAGGCAATGGATTGAATCACTGGCGTCAACAATTTGCAGGATTCCCTTGTCTTCGTTCCGGGGCAATGGGTGTCGTTGGCAATGAAAGAGCAGAAGATTGGCTGGCTTTGCCGCTTTATCAGAGGGCCCGCCAATGGACAGAGCTGACATCTTGAACGCCCTCAAGAGTGTGGTCGCAGAGAAGATTTTCATCTAAACAAATCCACGTCAACTACTAGATTGTGGTAGCTAGGTTTGAGATTGGTGTGGTAAGAAAAAAAACAGTACGACAGGTATACGAGTAGGCTCGTCAATCAAAATCGAACTGGTACGGTCAGTCGCTGGACGCTGTTGGGGATATTGCGAAGAGATCGGACAACCTATGCACGTGTCCGGAGTGCAATGAAGATATTCCAAACCAAAACTTAAACTTACTCCTTCCCCCCTTCTTCCCTACCTCTGCGAGAAAAAATGCACAGTAACTGGTCAGTAATGTCCGAAAATATTGAAGTAGACAATTGTCTGTAAATTTATTTTTTTGCATTCGTTTAATTATCATATCATGTGTACATTTGAAGAAAGAATGAGTTTGTTTGTATACAAGTTGTAGGTCAAAGATTAAAGCACGCTGTAAGATTGTCTAGCAAAGCACAGTGACAGACTAAGTCACATTGTGCTTTGTAAAATTACCTTTTTATTTTGTTATTTAATGTCTGCTATATAGTTTTTGCTGCACGGTACTCTTTTATTCATAGTTAAACAATTTGTCCTGAGCAGAACTTTTGCTACTCTTAAAGTCTTTTGGAATTTCTCTGCTCTCTCAAAAAACCAGATGTTCCCTCTCTGCTGCCGTTATACTCATTCATCAGTCACATCTTGAATCCATCTTCTCAATTGGCTTCTTTTCTCTCTTTGCTGATATGGCTCTTTCAGAATGATTTTTCTACACCTTTCATGTCTTTCTTTATGTCCAAAATACTTCAATTTGCTCATTCTAATTTGTAACATCAACAAGATTTCTGAATTTGAGTTCTTTCTGGATATCTACCTTCATGTTTTCTCTTATTCTGTTTGGCCTCACAGCGTCTGGATAAGAATATATTTCTAGAACGGACTTGTGTGCCCGGGTTCATAAAAGTATTTTCGTCTCCACAGTTATCTCTGTCCACCTTTTGCGTTGTATCTACTGTAATGAAGTAACATTGCTATTTAAAGAGCACTGCTTATTGGTAATCTACTGTGTGGTCGAAACATTTAATTTGTTGCTTCTTGATGAAGTTCAGTACTGATGTTGTACCTGATGTCTTCATTTCTAAACCGATCTCTTCTTGATACTTCCATAATTCTGCATAGACACTTCATCTCCGTCGTCTCTAGATATAAATATATGTTTTCTTCTGTCCCTGGTGTAGGAGGACACTTCGTAACACGTATCTTAAAAACACATAACGCTCTTCAACTGTCTTATGAATATCATTTAATACATGTTTAAAAATACACATTTTATTGTTACAATAAACAACGATCATCTTAAGGTGCCAGATTCACCTGTATACAAGACTTTGCTTACTTCAATTATTTTTCATCTTCTTCTTCCTTTCTGTTGTTGTTTCACCTGCGTTTTCTCTTGAACACTAATTTTTGACATCTCTATATGATCTGTATATGATTTGAGTCAAAGACCGGCACCAACGTTATGCTGATAATTTATAGTATTAGGAGAACAGATAACTTAAATGTTCTTCTGTCTCTTGTCGACCGCTTCTTGGATGAGGACACTGCTTCGTCTTCTTCTTCAACGAACGCTCCATATCGACCACTTGTTAACCTCTCTGTGTGATTTGTATGTGATCTCAGCCTAAGAGCTATTGTACTTTCTGCCAGTTATGCGCGTACAAGTAGACCAGCACATCCGATTTCTGTGATGATTTTTATTTACTAAGGTAGCGTCCCTAGTTCCAAAGTCTCTTAAAGACATGCCTTGTAGGTCACAGTGGTACACTTGTTTGCTTCTTTGGCGGGCCCCGGCACTACACGGTGGGATGAGACACTAAAATTGCTGTTGTCGTTATCCAGCGATTTAAAGAGTCATATTCCCTGTCATGGAGTCATGGAACATAAATTAAAACTCCCACCCCTACGCTTTACGGCAAGAGTGGACAGCCAATCCCATCATCCACCTGGGGAAAGACAATAGACAATTCAAGAGTTTGGAGATATCTATTATACAAGTAGAACGGGATGTCTAAAGGGTAGAGTGAGGAGTGTGTTTAATTAGCGAGAAACAGGATCCATCAGTATGCATATCGTTCTACATCAGTTTGGAGAGACTGAGAAACTAAAGGTACTATTACATATTTCTACCAAACTCGCGATCGAACTATGATTTAGTAATAGGTAGCTACTACATCATAGTATGATGTAGTAATAGGTAGCTACTACATCATAGTATGATTTAGTAATAGGTACCTACTACATCATAGTATGATTTAGTAATAGGTAGCTACTACATCATAGTATGATTTAGTAATAGGTAGCTACTACATCATAGTAATGTATGTAGAATAGTAGCTACTACATCATAATATGATTTAGTAATAGGTAGCTTAACAGTAATAATCCATGAATGGGATTAAAATGCTGTGATGTTAATTTAGCACTAATTTTACACGAAACAATGTTTCGTTTACTGTAGGACAGTTGGGTTTTTTGGAGTTAAAAAACTAACTAACCCCATCATCAAGGTGCGTATCCTTTATAGGACGTTGCTCTCTTTGTAGCACATCTGAAATTCACTCTGTCTCTTGCCAGTTCACCCACTTCGTCGATGGTCATGTTCATGGTTTCTTTAATATCTTGTACCATCTTCTTCTTGGTCTGCCTCTGCGTCCTGGGACCCTGCCTTCTAGTATTGTTCTTTCCAGGCCATCGCTTGATGTGACCAAAGTATGTAATTTTTCTGTATAGTATGTTGTTTATCAGCCATTCTCTTTAACATTTAGTTCTTTCAGGACATCAGTGTTCTTTCTTTTTCTGTCCATGGTATTCGTAGGATCTTTCTTTAGCATTTAGTTTCGAAGGACTGGATTTTCGTTCTTAATTTCTGTGTAATAGTCCATGATTCACAAACTATAAGTAGCAACTGGAAAATGCATGCTCTCATTATTTTTAATTTTAGTATTTTGCAGGTGCTTTGCCACATGTTCTTCATTGTGTTTAACTTCTTGATTGCTATTGCTAATCTTCTTGAGATCTCTTGGAGCAGTCACCGTTATTGTTAATTATTGAGCCCAGATATTCGTAGCTCTCTACACATTGAGTTTTCATTGTTTATTTGGATGTTAAGTGAGCCTTTTGCTTTGTCAGTTGACGGATTTTTTGTTTTTGTGTATTCAAATATAGATGTTGGTCTTCACTATATCTATAGAAGGGAATTGACATAAGAACAAAATCAAGTGTTTAAACCTGCGTTCTTTCTCTTGCAACATATGGCTGTGAGACATGGAACATTGACAAAGCAACAGAGAAGATCATTAATGCCTGTGAATACAAATGCTACAGAGAGTACTAAGAACATCATGGACAGTGAAAAGAACAAATGCTTCTGTACTGCAATACTGATATTAAAGAGAAGTGGATATTAATGAGCATAAAATTTGGAAATTTAAATATTTGGGTGACATCAAACGACATGAGTGCGTAGAGAAGAGAATTTTGAAGGGGAAAGATGCATGAACGAAGAATGAGAGGAAGACCTAGAAGACGATGGATGCAAAATGTCATTGACGATCTGAGAATGATTTCTGCTGACGCCGGTCAACTTGCACAGAACAGATAATTTTTAGGACTGATGTCATGGAATCCAGGTTCCAGAAGGAGTTCGGTGCTGTAGTTCGTGCACTGCAGCTGAGATTTTCCGGTGTAAGAAAGAGATCTGAGCACATATAGTTACTCACCAAAGTGCAATGATGATGGTCCAATCAATCAATCAATCAATTGGATGAAATCATTTAATGACAAAGAGTGTTTTAGAAGTGATTATACCCTGAAATCGGAGATGACTTGACTTCATGGCAGGGGACAATGATAATGAGGCCTTCACGCAAAAATCAGTCAGAAGTGGCAAACCAGGCGCCATGACTACGTCTGAATTCATAGCGGTGAACATAGAAGAAGAAGTGGTTACTCTAGAATGAACGCAGAAGAAGAGCACTACATTTTGATGTGAACATTTAGCCAACAACTACCTCTGTCTTGCTATTGCTACTACAACTATAACTACTACTAACTATTACTAATTCTACTACTACTGTTGTGTCTACTACTACTACTGCTACATGTCCTAAACGTGTAGAAGTCTATGCGTTTAGGGGAAAAACCAAACCAATGTGCAACGTATAAACGTTCTTGGCAAAGATCAAACATATCACAAAGAGTGATTAAAATTGGTCAAAGAACAACGCAAAGAAGACTACTACTACTACTACTAATACTACTACTACTACTAATACTACTACTATTACTACTACTAATAATAATACTACTACTACTACTAATACTACTAATACTACTACTATTACTACTGCTACATTTATTACTACTACCACTACTTCTGCTGCACTACTACTCACTAATACTACTACTATTACTACTGCCTTATTTACTACTCCACTCCTCTGCTGCTACTACACTGCTACTCTACTAATACTACTACTATTACTACTGCTACATTTATTACTCATCTACTCTCGCTAACACTACTCATCAATACTACTACATTACTATTGCACATTTATTACTCACCACTCACTTCTGCTGCTACTACTACTCTACTAATACTACTACCGTTACCACTGCTACATTTATTCACTACCACTACTTCTGCTGCTACTATACTACTACACTAATAACTACTGCTATTACTACTGCTACATTTATTACTACTACCACTACTTCTGCTACTGCCTTATTGATCTACCATTACCTACTACTTCAACTACTGTACTACTACTACTTCTACTACACACCACTACCACTACTACTACTACTACTCCACTACTATTTCTACTACTACTCTACTACTCTACAACTAATTCTACTACTACTACTCTACTATCTCTACTGCACAACTATCATTGTATCTAATTTTACTGCTCATCATTATTATGTGTCATGCCGGCTGTGTAGACGCTCTGACAATCGTCTGTTCTTAGGTACTGACTATCATCTCGGATGTTGACACTCGTCCGTGCTATGAAGTCGAACTGTCAGAGCTTTTCTCTCTGTATACCTCGAGTCTTCTTCTTCACCTTCTGCCCTAGGAAGCATAAGTCCGCAACCAAGGCCTTCTAAGCCTGTCTATCGAAGGCCATCTTTCCAGATCTCTCAATCTCTCCCCATTTTCTTGCATTCCGTCTCCAACTCCCGTCTCCATGTGTTCCTGGGTCTTCCTACCTCTATTACCCTAGATAGTTCCATCGAGAGCCTGTCTTGTGATGCTGTTAGGGTTTCCTCAGTGTTTGTCCCATCCATCGCCACCTTCTACTCCTTATCTCTTGATCCCTCCAGTCTATGGTTATTTATTGAGAAAAAGTGTTAATAATACTGATATTTCTTAGTTCTAAATTTCATTTGTGACATTATGTGACTTTGTTCTCGTGTTTTGTGTTGTTTTTAAAAATATTGTTTTAATCTAACAATACTGGAATGCAAGAGTCACGTGACGTGAATGGTCTGGTCTTTAGAAATTCCTAATTGAGCTTAACCCCATTAAGACTACCGTGGGCTGTGATCCATGAAAGACTGAAAATGTTTATCTATGTTTGTACCAACACCACTCAGTTTTTGTTATTTAAGCACAGGAAATAGCATTGAACCAGATACATTTAGCAAACAGGAGTTCACTATTTAGCTCAGAAGCTTGGAACAAGTTGTCGTCCTGCGCCTTAGAACAGGACACAATCGACATGTATACAAAACACATGTATACAGCCACATGTATACAAAATTCAAGATTGGCAATAGCCATGTGTGCATGTGGACAGGCACACTAGACTGCAGAGCACATACTTCAAGACTGCCTCGAATATGATACACTGAGGCAAACTCACTGGCCTAACGAAACAACACTGACAGAAAACTACATGGACCTCTGTGTGAGCTACAAAAGACAGTGAAGTTCATATAAGAGACAACATTGAATATATAGACAATATTTCAAACGAACGAAAGAAAGGAAGGAAGGAAGTTCGGAAGCTAGCACAAACAATAATTAAAATACATACCAGCATACCCACTGCAAAGATCAATATAAAATCTAGAGCAGGTGTATTGTCTTGCTTTTTTTTTCTTCTTAACCTCCTTTTTCTTCAGCGATCTCTGGTCACGTTTAATCTACTGAGGACCACAACTGGGCTGTCAGCTTCAGGTCTGTCCGATTTCCCAAAGCTTTGTTTTCAGGTCAACTGTGTGTGACCGATGTGCTTCATGCAGATCACACAGGAGAGGACAGTCTTGAAGGACCTGCCCTGGTGTCTGTTCCACCTGCTGACACTGGCAGAGAACTGTTTGACTTATTCCTAGTCTATATAAGTGTTTGTTGAGTCTGCAGTGTCGGTACGCAGACGAAATATAATGACCTGGCTTTTCTGCTACGGTCTTTAAGGAAGTCTTTTCCATAATCATATCCAGTGTTTGTCTTCCAATCTACTGCAGATTTTTTTGTTGTTTGAGGGTTTTGACCTCCTGAAAAGATAGAGGTTGATAAATTTGTATCTCCTTAATAACATTCATATTTAAAATAACATTTTCTTGATTCTTTGATGTGTTACGAGCTTTTCCCAGAAAGCTAATGATTTGTGCAATACATGATTTGTTTTATTCTTTTCAAGTTTGTCAAATTTCATTCCATATTATTTTGTAATTAGTATATACCTGCACTATTTCTTGACTATGTATATTTAGAGAAAATATTAACATTCGTTGTTGTTGATGTGACACTGTATGCTTTTGTGTATGCATGTATGTTTCGTTTATTCACAAACAAAATATTGTATTTAATGTAAAAATATGAGATTCCTACCATTTGTTATGTTGTTATGTTGTTTTGTTGTTATGCTGTTATGTTATGTTGTTATGTTGTTATGCTGTTATGCTGTTATGTTGTTATGTTGTTATGTTGTTTTATTTTTGTTATATTTGTTATTTATGCTGTTATGTTATGTTGTTATGTTGTTATTTGTTTTGTTATTTTGTTGTTTTTGTTATGCTGTTATGTATGTTATGTTATTGTTGTTATGTTGTTTGTATGTTGTTATGTTGTTATATTGTTATGCTGTTATGCTGTTATGTTATGTTGTTTTGTGTTATTTGTTATGCTGTTTATAGTTTATTATGTTATGTTGTTATATTATGTTGTTATTTATGTTGTTATATTATATTGTTATTTGTTATGTTGTTATGCTGTTATGCTGTTATGTTGTTATGTTGTTATGTTGTTATGCTGTTATGTTATGTTATGTTGTTATGTTGTTATGTTGTTATGTTGTTATGTTGTTATGTTGTTATGTTGTTATGTTGTTGTGTTGTTATTTTAAAGTTATTTATGGCTTCTTTTTATTCTTATTCATCTTCAAACGCTCCATATCCATCACTTGTTAATCAATCTGTGTGATTTGTATGTGATCTGAGGCTAAGAGCGAGTGTGCTTTGGGCCAGTTATGCGCTTTCAAGTAGGCAAGCACATCCGATTTATGTGATGCTTTTATTGACTTGGGTGCTTCCTTGGTCCTACACCAGTCGCCTCTTACGACATGCATTGTAGGTCGCAGGCTTCCCTAGGTCCTACATCAGTCGCCTCTTACGACATGCCTTGTAGGTCGCAGTGCTCCAGGTCCTACATCAGTCGCCTCTTACGACATGCCTTGTAGGTCGCGAGCTTCCTAGGTCCTACATCAGCGCCTCTTACGACATGCTTGCAGGTCGCCGTAGCTTCCTAGGTCCTACATCAGTCCACTCTTACGACATGCATTGTAGGTCGCAGTGGTACTATTTTGTGCTTATCTTGCGGGCCCCGGACTACACGGGCGGAATTTATGGCTACTTAACATTGTAACACGTTTGCGATCATGAGTTGTTCACTAAGTACTCTTCCCCGCGTGTTTTGGCCAAATACCATCTCTAACTAAGAACTGATTGTACAGTGTCAACAAGAATATGTGGGTGGGCGTCATTGTCTAAATATGATACACTGAGTTTTGAATTGTCACACAAACATGAGTGCACACACATAAGTTTTGAATTGTCTAAATGAAGCGCTGGAGAAGGATCGCGTATGTGATACGCATGGAGACTAGCTCTGTCACGACAACTGCCCTGGAATGGACATCAGAAGCTAAACGAAAACTTTGAAGAGACAAAACGATCTGGAGGAGTATCACCCAATGGAATGGGAAGGTATCACCACAAGAAGCAAGCACTCGCAATAAGACTTGCAGAAGACGATATAGACGTTGCGTGCATACAAGAAACGCACCTCAATCCCAGACACAAGTTCGAGATCAAAGGTTACCAGACCTTCAGAACAGACAGAGAAGGACACAAGGGTGGAGTCCTCACCCTAGTCAGAAATGGCATTCCAACCAAGCAGATGGAAGGAACAAAGGGAAACCCCGGAGCAGTTGAGATCATAGGTGTGCAAATTACGTGCAAAGACATACAGATCATTCTGTACAATCTTTACTGTCCAAGTTACACGCCGCTGTCACTCGAAACAATGAATATCAGTGAGAACTCATGTATTGTGGTCGGTGATTTCAACAGCTGCCTGGAGAGATGGGGGTACTCCGAAACAAACAGTAGAGGAGTTGAGGTGGAAGACTGGGAGATCGAGAACAATCTGTTCCTCATCAACGCTCCAGACGATCCACCAACTTTCTACTCGAGAACGTGGCACACAACGAGTACCCCTGATCTGGCCTTTGCAACAAGCGATATATCCACCAAAGTAGTCCGTACGGTTACCCACCAACTAGGGATAGTGACCATAGACCTGTCAAATTGCAAGTAGACCTCAATTTCGTACCTGAGCCCAAAATGTGGTTGCCACGGTGGAACCATAAGAGAGCCAATTGAAACAGTATGGAGCACTGACTGATGCAAATGTTGAACGAATCAACATGCATGACAAGAAAACGTGCGAATCGTGGCAAGGGAACTGTCAGAAGCAATCCTGAAAGCGGCACGGGAAACCATCCCCAGAGGCGCACGAAAGGATTACAAGCCATACTGGACAGCAGAGGTTCAGAAGCTTGAAAAAGACCTTGAGAAGACAAGGAGTGAGGCAGAGCATGCACAGTCAGTGGAGACAAACACTGTCTACAAGGCGGCAGCAGCAAAATACAGAAGAGAGGTAAACCGAGCGGCGAGACAGAGTTGGGTCAAAACAACCGAATCCCTGAACCTCGATAGGGACGGCCTCAAACTGTGGAAGTGGCCAAAGCGCTGAGCGATGAAAACACCAGCAGACTCACCATAGTCCTCGAACAAGACAAGAAGATGGCTACAGGTAGGGAAGCAGCAAACATCCTGATGCAACAATATGCCGAAGTCAGCAGAGTAAGCATAGCAAAGGAAAAAGTTGATGCCACCAAGAGAAAGCTCAGGCTCTAAGGCGAGCCTAGAAAGCAGATAGTCACACTTAATCGGACACATTCACCAGTAACGAGCTGGAAGAGGCTTTAAGGGACCTGAAACCCAGAAAGTCGCCCGGAAAAGATGGGATCACCAATGAGATGCTTAAAACCTGGGAATCAGAGCAGGTCGCTCTACTGGCCGTTCTCAACATGCGGAAAACAGGCATAGTACCGCAAGAATGGAAAGAAGCAATCATGGTGCCCATCCTAAAACCAGGCAAAAATAAACTTGACCCAGCGAGTTACAGACCAATAAGCCTCCTAAGCTGCACGGGCAAACTTATGGAGCGCATGGTGAACAAACGCTTATCCTGGCACTGGAGAGCAAAGGGCTGCTTATGGCACAACAAGGCGGTTTTCGGAGATACAGATCCACAGAGGATCAAGTAACCTACATTCCAGGGAATCGAGACGGTTTCCAAGAAAAGAAACAGACACTGGCGGTCTTGGTAGATATGGAGAAGGCTTTTGACACAGTCTGGAAAGAAGGATTAAGGCTAAAACTGCTCACCTCATGTAAAGGGAAGAATGTACAATTGGCTCGATAGATACCTAGAGAACAGAACAGCAAGGGTTCAGGTTCAGGGTACCAAAAGTATGAAGGCCACACTGAGCAAGGAGTCCCCAAGGAGAGAGTTCTCACCGACTCTCTTCTAGTCTTCGTCAATGACATTGCAACATGCCTCCCAGAACGAGTTCACTCTGCCATGTATGCCGACGACCTGGCAATATGGGCGAGAGAAGAGTCAATGCCACAGCAGAAAATCGACTCAAGCTACATTAAATAACCTTGAAGTGTGGTCAGCAAAGTGGAATATGAAAATAAATCCTTCAAAGACCACTTACACTGTGTTCTCCCAGAATAACAAGGATTACAAGATAACGTTTAAAGTCAATGGGCAGAACCTTCCAGAAAATAAAACCCCAACGTACCTAGGAGTCACACTCGACAGAAAGCTGACTTGGTGCACCCAGATCGAGAATGCTACGGCAAAAGCGAGACACAGGCTAACAATGATGCGAAAACTCGCAGGTTCACCATGGGAGCAAACAGCAGAATTCTCAAGACACTTTCTCTGGTAGGTGCGACCGGTCCTAGAGTACGGTATGGCAGCGTGGAGCAATGCATCGAACAAGCAATTCGCAAAAGTGAGCAGCAGTCAAAACTGGGCCTACGCATTATCACTGGAGCCATAAAGTCCACGCCCATCAAGGCGATGGAGACCATCACAGGCATCCAACCAATGACTGACCGAAGGGACAAGAAAGTAGTAGTACTTGCGGAAAAACTCAAACGGCTCGAATCGCATCCAATGCATGAAAGAATGTTTCAATCCGGAAAGTGGAGAATACAGAGATCTAACTTCGTTAGAATCTCTAACGCACTGACCACAGACCACCCAGTCCTGTCCAAATGCACAGCTAAAACAATCCCGGCAATCGACAAGTGCCCGCCATGGAAAACAAAAATGCCAGAACTAAGGAAATCAATCCCAGGCATAATGTGCAAAAGGGACCAAACGAACCTCGACAGAAAACTGCAGCAGAAGAGTACATAGAATCAGAGTACCCTGAAAATGAGTGGACGCACGTCTACACGGACGGATCGGCAAATAACGCAATAAGCGATGGCGGAGGAGGAATATGCTAAAATCTCCAAGAAAGTCACGGTCAAGAAAGCGATTGCAACTGGCAAATACTCGAATAACTACCGAGCTGAGGCAGAGGCAATCAAAAGGCGGCCGAAATGATCTTGGAGAGAAGAAACACTACACGCAATAAGGTCGTGATATTCACCGATGCTCTATCGGTCATCACGGCACTCAAATGCGTTGGCAAAACTGAGATGAATGAGCTCAAAACGTCCTCGCTGAACTAACGAGTTCACTCAAACGCACTGTCATCCAGTGTATACCGTCACACTGCAACATTAGGGGAAACGAAGCGGCCGACAAGCTAGCCAAAGAGGGCGGGCGACTCCCCCAGACTGATCTCGAGATCAGCTAGGAGGAAGTCAAAACAACCATCGGTTCGCACTATCGAAGCAAGTGGGCAAAAGAACACCCGCAGTACACAGACAGTGACGGTTACTATGGTCTCTCGCGCAGTGAACAAGTTACCATATTTCGCCTCCGTACCGGCCACAACAAGCTCCAGAGCGACATGTTCCATAAATTTAAAATTGGCACAACTAGCCTGTGCCCATGCAATATGGCAGACATGACGGCAGAACACGTCTTGCAAGACTGTCCACGTTTAGCAGGTATACGAGAAGAGTACTGGCCAAAACACACAGAGCTTCGCGAAAAGCTGTACGGAGGAACGAGTCCCAAAAACGACAGTTAAATTCATGATAGAAGTTGGTCCATCAGGCTAGGCCGGGAAAGCAAAGGAAGGAAGGATCTGGAGGAGAACAGTAGAAGAAGAAATGACAGAAATAAATCGTAGCTGGCATACAATACAGAGGACGGTCAAGAGGATCGTGTCAATCTTTTACTGCCCTATGCGTCGCAGGCTAGGCAAAAATCAGGTAGCTTTGATTTGACGATAGGAATTCTTTCCTATGGAAATTAAGGAGGAAATAAAATATAAAGGGCAACTCATCTAGCCATAGAACGCAAATTACAGCTCCCATCCCTACGGCAAGAGTGGACAGCCAACTACATCTTCAACCTGGGAATAGACAATAAAATATAAATTAAAACACATTTTATAATAACAAATTCACACCTTCTCTGGATCTATTATACAATCCTCTATCTCTCTCTCACGATCACCGCTTAGACTGATGTACCAGATTTCCACATACATTCCGCTGTTGTTTTTAGGGACTCCGTCCTTCCGTACAGTTTCTCATTTAGCTCAGTATTTTCCGGCCAGGTTTCGTTTCTCAGACCTGCTAGCAGTGGGCAGTCTTGCAGTAGGTGCTCTGCCGTCATGTCCGCGTGCTCGCAGTGGCACAGTCTAGTTGTGCCAGTTTTAAATTTGCTGTACAGGTGGGCCCGGATTTTTTACACTCCACTAAGTAGTTTTGCAATGTAAGTTGAGAACCGTTGATGCATGCACTTGGTTAACCTGTGTAGGATTATAAGTATTCCTATATAATAAGGATTATATTATTACTCATGTGACTATTGATTATCAAGAATTTATAAGGTGATATATAACTCTCACCATCCCAAAATATACTTTTAGTGTCAAAATTATATTTACTCACTGATTTTTAAACATTTCATTGATTTCAACAGCATCTGCTACGAGATATATTTTGAAACAAATTGAATTATTCTATAGCTTGCATTTCAACTATTTCTCTCCAAGTTTTATTTATTATCTGCTCCTCACCTGTGTGGTGCCGGGGCCCGCAAGGAAAGCAAAGAGTGATGATGCTCGTCCATCACGGGTGATGATGACCACACATACGAGATTATTGATCATATGTACGGTTCCAACTTCACTGCAATGGGTCACCCATAATTGCTCCTTTCCTGTGCCAACGAAAATCACACGAAATGCTAACAACTGTCTCCTGTGTGTGAACTAATTCCAGAATGAAACAGCCGTAACGCCACAAAAGCAGCATGCACGCATAAATGCATATGCCGTCGTAAATTTCTTGGATGACCACACAATTTTCATCCAAGGAAATGTAGCGTTATGTTTGTCTGTGCGTGCGTAGATTACTAATGAGCCCGATGCGGGCTTGAAATGTTCTTGTACAGTGTGGGCAAGGTATTCTTGCACTTGTGGGAGTTTGCTGCCTTTCATTTTGACGTTTTTGTTCCATCCTTGCTGTTCTACCGGCATCGCAGGTCGAAGAACCGTGCCGAAGAAGTGTGCGCCAGGCTGATCTGTCTTGAGCAACATTGAGTAACAAAGCAAAGAATAATAACACTGCGATCTACAAGGCATGTCTGAGGCGACTAAGGTAGGGCTTATGGAAGCTATCCTAGTAAATAAAAACATCGCAGAAATTGGATGTGCTGGCCTACTTGTAGGTGCATAGCTGGCACAACATAAGTCGCTCTTAGGCTCAGATCACTTACAAATTACAAATAGTGGCTTAACACGTGGTCGATATGGATCGTTCGAAGAAGAAAAAGAAGAAGAGTATATGTCCAAGGTGACCATCATCATGTTTTCTGTCCATTAATTCTTCCATAAGTGTTCTTTAGAAGAGTATCTGTCCAAGGTGACCATCATCATGTTTTCTGTCCATTAATTCTTCCATAAGTGTTCTTTAGAAGAGTATCTGTCCAAGGTGACCATCATCATGTTTTCTGTCCATTAATTCTTCATAATGTTCTTTAGAAGAGTATCTGTCCAAGGTGACCATCATCATGTTTTCTGTCCATTAATTCTTCCATAGGTGTTCTTTAGAAGAGTATCTGTCCAAGGTGACCATCATCATGTTTTCTGTCCATTAATTCTTCCATAAGTGTTCTTTGAAAGTATCTGTCCAAGTGACATCATCATGTTTTCTGTCATTAATTCTTCCATAGTGTTCTTTAGAAGAGTATCTGTCCAGGTGACCATCATCATGTTTTCTGTCCATTAATTCTTCCATAAGTGTTCTTTCCAATGCATTCTTTGCATTGTACTTTTCTACATTAGGTCTTTTATTCCCTTGCTTCACTATTTGCTCTGTTCTAGATGTTCTTCTCATGTGTTCTTCCATGTGTTCTTCAAGTGTTCTTCTATAACTATTGTTAATCATCAAGTTCTCTCTTCTTAGTGGTTACCGGCGGCAATTTGGGGTGTAAAGAATAGAACCACTGTTACCTGCCACGCATGTCGTAAGAGGCGAATAAGGAGGTTTAGATGAAATCGATGCAATGTCTTAAACGTGTAGAAGTCTATGAGTTTAGGGCCTACCAAACCAATGTGCAACGTATACACGTTCTTGCAAGATCAAACATATCACAAAGAGTGATTAAAATTGGTCGTAAAGAACGAACAAAGATCAAGTTCTCTCATCAGTATGTTTTCACTAAGTGCTTTAATCAATGTGTTTTTCCCTAAATAATTTTTCATAGTGTGTCCTCCCTAAATGTTTTCCCCAAATGATCCTCTGGTTTCTTCCATATATTTTCCCCTAGTTTTATTTTCTATTTTATAATTACCTCACAGTGTTTCTTTCAATGATTTCTTCCGATGGTGGATGCTTCCAATGTATTCTTTGCAATATACTCTTACTTTTATACACATATTTCATCATACGCGTTCTTCATGTCATTAACTCCTTCTGTTTTCAAATTAAGTGTTTTCCTTCCTATCGATCTTCAATAAACCTGGAATAAATGTTAGTAACTTTGTGTTTCAAGTTGAAATTCATTCTTCTTACATTAAACATTATTAACTTAGCTGAGAAAAAATACACACACAGAATAGATATCAACAATACACTAACCAAACATCAACTATTGAAATATGTTAACACGTATTATGAAGAAACAAACAATCAATAAGATTTCTGAAAGTCACAGAGATGTATTTTAAGAAGAATACTGAAATCCATGGACAGCGGAAAAAACCAATGATTAGATTTTTTAAAAACTCTCACAAATGAAGTCTGGCTAATAGAATAAGAATTAGGGCATCAATGTTCTTCGAACACACAATGGGAGAGGAGGTTTAGAACATTTGGTGAAAACGGTTTAAAACATGTAAGGAAAGATTGAAGAAAAGCATAGGGGAAAATGTTGTATGGTCTGACATTGTGGTTTGACAATGGATCGGCGTCAGAAATGGTAAATTTCACAAGAAAGAAACGAAGTTGTGAAGAGACATGATGTCATGTGCCGGAATAAATGTCAAATGATCGATTGATTGGATAAAGGGTCTAACGACGAAGGATTTATTTCGTTGCACCGTGGTTTCACATAGGCTTACCCATGTCGGCAGAGATTCAGATCTATCACCTGGTGATCTAAATTACAAGTACCTCTTGAAGTCGAAGTAAGGCTTACCTGAATGGTGAGGACACACAACAATCTATCAGGTGCGCCATGACGCATACTCATTCATGGAAAAAAAGATATAATGCTTATCAGCCCGTCTGCCCAGCTTGTTCGTAGCGCGTTGGACTATGGTGACTATCCTCTGTGTGTGCGGTTCAATTCCGTGGGATGGCAGAAAAAGCCACAGATTCCCAGATTTACGGTGTTCGTGGCACCGAACGGTTACGATGTCCATGGCACCGAGCCGAAGAGCTGAAAAGTTCAAGTGCTTCTGGATCGGAAAAAAAATCTGTTAAATCAGTTATGTGAGAATTATCATCGTATCATTTTTATATATATATATATATATATATATATATATATATATATATATATATAGGTGATCTGATCTCCGTCTCAGCAAATCTAGCAGCATCCAGCTGTATCTGCTGATTTCCCGATAGTCTGAAGAGTCATGGTTGTACTTGTTTGTTATTAGGATTAAAGCCTCTTTAAGCCGAGACACGCACTTTTCAACCTAAGGGAACCTTTCATTTGTTATATCAGAGCATTTAGGCCAACAAACATGAAAATAAGAATTACTCCCATTCAAGTATTATACTGAACTTAATGGTTGTACTTCGTACCTTAGTCGGCTTTTAATGTCAGATCCAGCTCCTCCTTCGTAGCTGATAACACGTCCAAGATATGTCAACGCGGTTGAATTTGAATAAAAAGTTGTTTTCTAGTTTGACTAGTGCTGGGACGCCATGTTCAGAGACATTATTTCTGTTTTCTTCAGACCGTTTTATAACCCAACCATCTCGCTGTATTGGTTAAAGCAGCAAGTAATTCTCTGGTTATCTTTATGTGTGTGTGTGTGCGATGTATCAGCAAATTCAGGTCTTCCAAGGTGGATGTAGAGCTCATCTCTCTCTCTTCCCTCTCGTGATCGTTCTTTTATCGTTTTATCATTCTAATGCGATATTTAACCAGCCAAACATCAGAAACGGATGTACGTACAGAACCTTCAGTACCTATTGGAGCTCACGTGCTTATCCTTCGGTGGTATGTTCGGTTTCAACCAGCGTTTACTGGGTTCGCTCTCCGTTAGCTATTGCTGTCCCCAGCCAAACCTGCAAGGCAGCAGATTGCTATTTTCTTTTAGGACAGCGACCCTTAGACGACCATCCCTTCTGGCTTATGAGCGCCATCTGCCCAGCAGAGTTCATCTAATACCTTTGGTATGATAGTACATTCCAGTAAACATGAACCCTGGCGACAACATATATATATACATTCAGATAATTTCTATTCGATCTCTTAGTCATCAGAATTGATGTCCTTCTGTAATATTCTTCCAGTTTAATACGGCTGGTTGAGATAGTACTTATGTTACCGATCTACAACAGTAATGAAAGGTCTGAAGATGAAAGATTTACTTCATTACACTGGACTTTACCCCTTATTTCTCGGTTCTTCACGAGAACGGCACGCTATCTGTCCTTTGTATATCATGAACAGAGAAGAGAACAAATAGATCTATCCAGAAAGAACTCCCAATCAAAGAAAACTGGCTAATGCTACAAATAAGAAAGAAAATTGAGGTATTTTGGACATTTAAAAGACAAAAGAGGCTAGAGAAGACCATTATGGAAGGAGGCATACCGGCAAAGAGAAGAAGAGGAAGACCACGGAGAAGATGGATTTAGGATGTAACTAATGGATTTAACGCGACGGCTGCAGAGGCAGGACATCTGACTTAATAGAGAGAGAAATTCTGGAGGACTACTGTTGGGGAGAGCCGTGTAGTGTAGTTGTTAGTGAACTCGCTTCGCAAGGCTGGTGGTCTGGGTTCAGCTCCGCAATGCGCGTGGAATTTTTCCTGACCGCGACGGCTCTCAGGTCGACCAGCCTCAACTGGGTACCAGACATGCTCTGGGAAAGTAAGGCGGCCGGCGTGATGCTGACCACATCACCCATCGTGTGCCGACGGTCAATAAAAAATACAGGCCTAACACTGTATTGACCTGTATACCACGAGGTATGAAAGGGTTCCTTACTTCTTTGCCTACTTACGGTTGGGGGTGGGGGTGTTCTGCTCAGAACAAACTATTTGATGATGATGATGATGACGATGATGATGATGATGATGATGATGATGAGCTGTTGGAGTATTATACAAAGCACAAACTAAGTAGATCCGGCAACAACCCCAGGAACTCTTTAAAGATCGAATCCACCACGAATGCAAAAATGGATAAATTACAGTTGTGAAATATTACATGTTGCAAAATCATCGCTACAACATACATGTTCGTGACAGCCACACTCATAATATTTTTACAGAAAGTACATTTCAGATCAATACACACTCTCAGTTTCAGATTTTAATTGCTTGGGATTAAGCTATAATAACATCACAAATAATAATCTTGGGAAACAGGGATATAATTAAAAAGTGTTTTCTTTCAATATTGAGATAAACAAGCACATAACTACAACAAGACATATGTACCAGTTTTCGTTTCATGAAGTATATTGGGGAATAATGTGTTAGGCCCGCTAGCTTTTATTTGACAATCGAAAGACGGTGGGAGATATAGTCAAAATCTCATCGGTCATCTTTACTTCACAGTGCGTTTTTTCTGCAACTCAATTGAAGCTTGGTCGACCGGATAGCTGTTGTGATTAGAAAAAAAATCTCACTCGAATTGAGGAATATGATCCTGGTATCACTTGACTACTAAGCAACTGCCCTAGCAACTATGCGCTGTACTACAACGACTTGCACTAAACCGTATATTTTATAAAAGAAACGAATATGGACACCAGCGACAGGAACTGTAACGAGTAAAACGTCTCATTTCTTCTTTACGTTCGTTCTTTACGAGCAATTTTAATCACTCTTTGTAATATGTTTGATCTTTGCCAAGAACGTTATACGTTGCATTGGTTGGGAGGCCCTAAACACATAGACTTCTAACACGCTTAGACACATGCATCCGATTTCAGCCAAAACTCCTTAGTCGCCTCTTACGACATGCGTGGCAGGTGACAGTGGTTCTATTCTTTGCACCCCAAATTTGGGGATAAAATATTGACGATATGAAACAGAAGACACAGAATACGGATGTCCAACTACCTACTTTTTTCAGCTCTCCGAGATTTTGATGTTAACTGCTGCAGGTATCACACGCCCTCCATTCATCTCTGTTGTTAGCCTTCTTTGCCACATTGTTGTTGACTTCTACTATAGTCTGTCCATTAATTCGTGAGCACGTTTGAAATTGATTTTCGAAAACTACCTGTTGGGTCTCAGTGATTTTTTGCAACAGCCTTAGAATATTCATGACGCTAGAGAAATATTTTTTTCCAAGAAAATTTGATGTAGTTTGAAATATTTTTCTTCAGGTTATATTAAAATCAACCTCCCCGGATTGTACACAATAGAAACAGATCTACGGTACACAGACGCGTTGTTCTAAAAATACATTATGGTAACACAGAAATATGGGAGTATACAACAATTCACGAAATCCCGTGCACCTAACCCAGTCGACTTTGAAAGCGGAAAGCATATGACGTTATAATTGGGATACCGTTGTATAGTTATAGGCGTATCTCGCTATTTGTATGAAGTTATTGTATCATATTTGTTGGCTTATCAAAACGGACATTGATATCACATTCATAATGAGTCTGAAGTGCACATTTATAACAATGCAGAAGGTTAATGTTTTACTATACCAACACTTCCGTAGGGAATCTAAGAGAGGTCATCTATATTGTGATATTCAAAACCCCTGAAGAAACGAACGCAATTTTGCCTTGGTCTGAATAGAGAACCCTTTTTCCCCGATGGATTAAACAGGACACAAAGTGCACTAATGTCAAGCAAGGAGGGAAAAGAACAATTGACGACTTTGACATAGATGTCATAAGACGGGGGCTCTTGAAAATGTTTGCGACAAATCAACTTGTTACTCTCAGGAAACTGAAATTAAAACTGAATCAGATTGCAGCATAGACATTTCTAAAAGTACTCATGAAAAGTAAGAGCCGCCTTCACCTTCGAAAGCATAGGCGGCAGGAATATTTTGTGAAAGCACATTAATTGCGCCGAGTAAATACATGAGGCAGATCCGTGAGCGGCAGGCAAGGCTATGATATTGTATATTGGACGAATCCTGGGTCAATGCTCACCACACCAATGCTAAAGAATGGCAATCAGTAGACGGTGAACAGAAAAGAAAAAAACCAAGCAGCAAAGGCCAGCGATTATCTAACACATGCAGGAAGCAGTGAAGAAGGGCTTGTCCCTGACGCTGGACTTATTTTCCCAAACAAAGTACCGATAGGGACTACCACACAGAAATGAATGGACATATTTTCAGGCACTGGGTGAGAAAGATCTACTTCCAATTTAAAAACCATCATGCTTGGTAATGGATAATGCATCCTATCACAACGCAGTATCAGCGGAAGACAAAGTACCAACTGCATCAAATACAAAAGATCAAATTAGACTTGGCTTGTTAAGGAAAATGTCACTTGATGATACATATTTGAAACCGAGTTTGCACCTGGTGAGGATGACAAATAAGACAAAGGTGTTTCATATTGAAAAAATCATTGCGGAATACGGCCACACGTCTTTGCTCCATATCATGCTCACCTCAATCCGATAGAGCTTGTCTGGGCTAAAGTAAAATGGGCAAGTTGCCGAACAGAACAGGACGTTTAAAAATGTGTGATGTTGAAGTTCTGACACGTGAGTCCTTCTCAATGATAGACATGCAGTTCGGGAAGAAGGTGTTGAACATGGCTCCGAGAGGAAGAGAGTACTGGCACCGAGATGGATTACAATTTGTCCAGCCAGAACAATTATCAACCCATGGAATCGTCAGATTTGGGATGATACAAACTATTTTGATTACAGACTGAGAAATAGCAAGGTATACATTTCCATATCCAAATGCGTCTACCATCATACAATTTTGAAGTAAGACACCCTAGGTCTAATGGTGACCGAAGGAGGACTAACTGTTGCATATTTTATCCAAGTTCACGATTGCACATAAAGGCAACACACTTAATTACTTGACCTATCAAGTTAATATGGAGATACACCATGAATAGAATTGACATGGACAAATTTAGGATACTGTAAAATCTAAAATTTGAGCCCCGATTTGCAATTGTCATAAAGATCAAAGGAATTCGCCGATGTGCAAAAACCGTGCATCATGGACTACTGTTAGCTTTATTTTGAGTCTGATATTCTAAAGGGGAGCAAAAAATCAATGAGATCCAACTGTAGTTTTGAGAAAATCAATTAAACGTGCTCACGAATTAATGGACAGACTATAGTAGTATTTCAGTTCTACTTCAATGTTATCTATCCATCGTTTTATTGGTCTACCTCGTGGTCTCTTCCCTTTATGTTTTATTATATACGTAATTTTAGGATGTGTGTTCTGTGTCACTTACATATGCCATAGTCATCAAATTCTATTAAACTTAATGATGGTGGTAATTAATAATGATTTAAATCAATTATAAATATCTTTATTCTCTAATTCCTCATTCTCCACTATTTTCATCCTTCATGTGCCCGAAGATTCGTCTTAAGACTTCTTCTTCTTCTCTTCCACCATTTACTTCTTTATGGAAGTGTTGGGGATGAAACGTAGTGATCTTGTGTGTGCTTTTTTAAGGCACTTGTAAGCTGATATCCATGTTCGTAAGGCTGTTCTTGATGCCGTCGCTCCATCTTTTGCGTGGTCTTCCTCTTGCCTTGTACTCATTATACTTTTTCTGTGTGGCTTCTCTGTGGTAGGCGATACCAAGGCATTCTGGTCAGGTGTTCAAACCATTTAATCTGTTCTTTTATGAATTGCATAACTGGTTTTACATCCAGTCTCCTTCTGATTTCTTCAAAAATAATATGCTCAACAATACATTAAATAATATTTTTTTTAAATATAAATATGTTAGCAAACAAATATACAACTAAAATGTCGGTTATCTAGTGTTGAATAAAATTGAAAATCTTGGTATATCCTTAATAGGATGTCGCTATCAGCCACAATAAACTATTTGTTGACTTTCTAGGCCCAACTTATGCGCTCAGTAGTTTGTTTTTACTTTCTGTACTGTAGGTATATTTTACCGTTTGTAAAATGCAGAAATAAATTTGCTTCAAAAGTGCCCGCCGCTGTGTTTAAATTAGATACTCAGAAATAAAAATTCTCTGAGGGCCATAGAGATGCGGTTTTACAGAAGAATGATGAGAATCCCATGCTCTGCTAAAATGACTAATGTGGAGGTGTTGAATGAGATCAAGACACAGATTAAGCTTATCATCAATATAAGAAAGAAGCCGTCATCCTTTTCGGAACATGTTATGAGCAGGGGAGGCTTAGAAAACATTGCAACAAGCGGTAAAATCGAAGGGAGACAAGACAGAGGAAGACATTGAGAGAACATTTTGGATAGCCAGACTTCATGGCACGGAAGAGCGTCAACATCTGAGATGATAGCAAGTACCAGACAGAGATATGTGGAGATCCATGATCGCCTACGTCAGCCGGAATGACACCTGATGATGATGACTCATGGGTTGTGGTCGACTCACTAGCGCTAAACCACGTACACCCACATCTAGTTTTATATAGTTCAAATCTGATGTACCAGGGCAAAGATAGATACGTGTATCGTCACCCAGATATAAACTGTATCATAAATATTTTACATTGACGTAACTCATGTTACAAAAAAAGTATATCTAGAGGCGTGAGTGCACGAACAAGAAGATAAGAAATATTATATATACATGTATTATTCATTAAGTCCTGGCGATGGATAGGACATACATTGAGAAGACCGACCGGAAGCATTTCACGACAGGTACTGTTTGGAACCAGCAGGAAAGAGGAGTAAGGAAAGCCTAGACAGACCTGGAGAAAAGAGCTGAGGCTGATATTAAAAGGATAGGTAAACATGGAATGAGTTGGAATTTATGGCAAGAGAGAGGAAAAGCAGTAAAAAGTTTGTTGAAGACCTGGGCTCAGTTGGGAGTTGAAAGGTGAAGAAGAAAGAATTCTAGTATAGAAACATAGACAATAAAAACTACTAGATAAAATGTGAGTTATATAATATAAAGATATGCAGATAAAGTATGCGTCTGTAGCTTAAGCAGTAGTGAGCTCGATCACAACCTAAGCGTACCTGGTTCAAACTCACGGTGGACAAGTTTGAAAACAAATTCGTATCTGTAGGATTTTTACGAAAGGTAAAAAGACTCACCTCTCAGAAATCGATGGCAGCCTATGAACGTGTAAGTTGTGCCTAAAAATCAATGATTCGTTTACTGTGGTTGATGATGAGGTCCTGTAAAGGATATGCCACGGTGTTCATTTCATACGTATTTCATCTAAACAAATTTATGAGCAATAAAAGCGGGACACATTTAAAATGTCATTAAAAGAAAATCAAGGCAAGCAGAGCATAATGAAGAAAGAGATGTACGTGGGAAGAGCGGTACCGAGATTAACAACTTCAGTGTTCTGGTGTCCATCATGACTTAAGACTTGAAGTGATTGTTATTATTTATAGCCAATCTGCAATGCGAAGATGGCACTATATCTTAACTAAAGTCAAGGTCGTGGGTTCGAGTCCGAACCGGGCCATTCTGTTCACGAGAGCAGTTTTTCCAGAGACCCCTAGGATTGTTGCTGGGCACGGAACTCGTCTTTGTGCAATACTCTCGGCAGGCGGCGTGTCAGTTCTCGGAAGTGATCGAGCTGTTGGGTTAAAACCCGGTGCCAATAAGTCAATCCTTCGGCTTTTTTAAATATCTTAACTAAACATCCAGGTTACTGGCAAACTAGCTAGGAACACAACATCCGATTTTTAAACAAAAGGTTCTTTATTTGTCTGTAGTAGCGCTAGTTATGTCAGTGTGGGGCGGGGGCGGGGGGTGTCGAGAGCTTGATGAATTTAATGGCCGCATAGCTAGTGCAGTCGTCACAAAGCTGTTCAAGTAAGGATTTTTTTTTATACCACAACAGAAAAAAATCCATGACCTTGTCTCCACATCGGAGCCGCGCGCTAATCCATTCGACCAGACGAAGAATTGACTTCATTGTACCGAGTTTCTCCGCAGAAATGGAACGTTATATTTCAGAGTATTGCAACCCTCCGTAGCTCCAGCAGAAATTATAGCAATCTCCGGGAATAATGCACCGGGAAACCGAACGGTGCGTGCTGGATTCGAACCCACGATCTTCGAAACATAAAACAAATGATTTTAACACTCGCCATTAAAACACCGACAGCAAAAAGTGTACATTACGAGATCGCCATCTTTGTTAATGCATTTAATTCAGGCAGTTTACAGCCGCTATGAGGCTTCCGTCGACTCTCAGTCGATACTGCGGTCGTGGATAATCCTCAATTGAAATTCCGAGTCTGAAACAAAGGGGCCGTTATCACTGGTCTGCACCTTGCCATGGAAATCGTGGCACTGAATAAATAAATCCGGGTGCCGGAAATTTGCATGTCGATTTGCAGAAAGGACAAATGAAAGCGGAAGGAATCTTAAAAATAAAAAAAGAAACAGCGTGTGTCACTTCATTAATCATTGAGACTTTGCTGTCAGAGGCGTGTTCAATTTCTAAATGAAGAGTTCTTGTTGTAGATAAGGTTATGTTCATTTTCCCCCCTACATATGTGATGTTCAACGCGGTGCCCAGGCTAAGCGCCATTAAGACACATTTCTTGCGTTTTTACTCTTTGGCTTTAAGGTTAATTAGAATTTAAAAAGTGTTTTATTAATAATTGTATGGTTTTGCTACATAATAATTTGTTAATTAAACGTTTAGTTCGAATTACATTTTCATCTTGATATTATTTGTTGTTTTATTGTTGCTATATATATATATATATATATATATATATATATATATATATATATAATAATGCCACATGGTGAACGCGTCTTCACAGTCAATAGTCAGATGCGCCCCATGTATGAAAACATTGGCATCACTTCCTATAACATCCTCCTCTATTTCTCTAATTTGATAACAAGTTCACAGAAGCAATGGAATGATATGGTTAAAATAAATATTAAATGTTGCCCCTCTCGCATGAATTGTACATGTTAGCAAATGTAAAAAATTGACATTGACGAGGATGTTAGATGATATAACTACAGACATTGACGATTGAATAATTAGATGATATAACTACAGACATTGACGAGCGTTAGATGATATAACTACAGACATCATCATCATATCTTATGCGTTGCATTTTATCGATCAATTTCTTTCAACAAGCATTTGTATTATCAGCATTAGTATACTTTCCCCGTTAGAAAAAAGTAAGTAAAAGCAAAGGTTGGACAAGATAAGATTTAAAAAAAACTAGTTTAATATTTCTCTATCGACAGGAAAAAAGTACGTCAGTACAATGATTTGACAAGATAAGTGAAAGAACAAGTTTAATACGTCTCTATCGACAAGAAAAGATTGCGTCAGTACAATGATTTGACAAGATAAGTGAAAGAACAAGTTTAATACGTCTCTATCGACAAGAAAAGATTGCGTCAGTACAATGATTTAACAAGATAAGTGAAAGAACAAGTTTAATACGTCTCTATCGACAAGAAAAAATTGGGGTCAGTGCAATGATTTGACAAGATAAGTGAAAGAACAAGTTTAATAGTTTATCGACAAAAAAAATTTTATAATGATTTGACAAGAAAAGGAAAGAACAAGATAAACTTTTTTGAAAAGGTTCAAACGAAGACAAAAATTAAAATTTCCGGTAAAAAAAACCAGAAAAGGGAAAAAGGAACGTGATGATTGAAGGGAAACCCAATTTTCCGTGAAAGACCCAAGTTTTTTGGGGGGGTTAAAAATGGATTATTTCCCTGAGAATGGGAAAATGAGAAGACGACAGAGAATGGTAATTGGGGTCGTTGAATGAAAAGATTATTTCCAAAAAAAGTGGGGAGGAGAACAGAAAAAAGACATGGGGTGAGCCAAGAAAAAGCTCAATATGAAAAAATTTTTTTTAAAGCAAACCCTTTTCCCCATATTCAATTTTAAGGAAAATAAAAAAAGAAAAACATTATAACTGGGTCTATTGAAGGATGTGGTTTTGAAATTTTTGTGTGTCCAAGAATTTTGAGGGACGAATGGCAGCGGGGATCATGCATGCGCCCTTTTTATTTTCCAGTGCCATTCAAAATTGACGGTTGATTAGTTTACTAACCAAAAAAACCGTAGTGACTGAATTAAATTTAAGTCCTATTTTCCATTGCAGGTGTAGTACAAATTCAGTTGAGTTTTTTTTAACTATTAACATTTTTTTAAGGTAAATATTTTTTTAGGAAAATGAATGTTTTAAGATCGTTCAAAACAAATAAAGTGGTGCTTCCAGCGGTTTATAAGAGTCAACAGTTAAGAATAGGCGTGGAAAGAATTAAATGGGCTGAGGATTTAAACCGGGGGGGCCCCCGTTTTAAATTTAAAAAACGCAACGTTGCCAATCAAGGTCTCGGTAAGACAAAAAAAAGGTTAATGTACTGGTTTAGTTGTTAATTGATTTTTTTTTGTCGAAATTGTTACATAGATATATATATTTATTTGATCGCACATTTAAGAAGACATGCCACAAGAACACGGTTTCCCGCCTATCAATGTTCCGGGGGTTGGACGACGGGTCACTATCCATGTGAGTGCGGGTTAATTCCGTGAGCTGGCATGCCACAGGTCCTCCAGATTTACGGTGTTTGTGGGACCCAACCGAAGAGCTGAAATCAAGTGTTTTTTATCGAAATTTTTTAAATTTAAAATTCAGGGAAAATTGGATAGATATTTGAAAGAACAAAAAACGACAAATTTTATTGTTCGAATACGCAAAATGTAATTGATAACTTCTGCTTTTTTTCTTTAAATCCACGAAGCAAACGATCAAAATTGTTCCAACCCGATCTGTTTTGAGAAAACCCGTTTTGTTCTTCAAATTCCGAAGAACTTCATAGTAGCAAAGTTTCATAAAAGTATGGATTTGATGATGTAACGAAAGCTATCAAATACACATGTTGTCGAGAATAAAAAAATCAAAATTTTCACCGTAGAAAGATTGATAAATTCTACACCAACACGGATACGACTTTTGAGACAAAACAACTAAGATGCATCACCATGGAAAAAAAGATGGAAAAAAATATCCAGTATCGTCCCAGGAAGAGCATAAAAAAATAGAAAGATGCATTCTTTGACAATAGCTTTATTTTTGTACAATTTTGTTTTATGAATTAAAAACATAGAATGGTTTTTTTTTTGTGGAATGCTTTTTCAGGACGTAGCCATCAACAGCGTAAACGAGTGGTCGATTTTCAGGCAAATTATAATTTTGAGGCCATTTTTTTTAAAGGTGGGTCTATTTACCTTTTTTAAAACTACGGAAAGAATCTGTTTAAACCGTCCCCGGATTTGAACAAGAAACGCTTAGGTTAGACGCTACATCGTTAAGCCAGACGTCCACGTATCATGAATATATTGTTTCCAAAATGTATTATATTTACAAAAAACACAATTTAAAAAAAAATAGAGGGCCAAGGCCGGCTGCAATAATCAATAACTGTCAATGGGTAACTCCAAACTGCCTAAATCGCTGGATCAATTCAACATCTATTTTAGTGTCCCCATCCAACAGCCAGTCGCAAAGAGACCGAAGAACATCCCCTTTATCCATCTTTACCTCCCCAACAATCGATGCTGTTGATGCAAGCCTGTCCGCTCAATCATTACCGTAAACACCCACATGCCCAGGACAGTATATCCAGTAAGCCGCTGGAGGTTACAAACTTCTATAGACGACATCCACTCATACAGAAACCTGCCCTTCTGGATCCTGTGAAGCATCGACTGAGAGTCAGATACCACAACTGCCCCAGTAAATAAAGTCCCAGAGATCCAATGGAGGGCAGCAGTAACGCCTCAACCTCCATCCTCATACTAGGAGTAGTTATCCTGTATGCCCCACTTCGCTCTGCAACAACCCTACCATGCGCATTAGCTAAGAAACCCCAGTCTGATTTCTCACCACGCTGAACCGACACATCGATATATACCGCAACATCATCATCCCTTGCATTATGTTCTATAAGCTGCTTAACTGCGAGATCATCCTTCATGTTGCCCCAATCTCTACATTCTCTTTCAAGATTAATGATAACGTTGAGATAGTTGGTCATGCTACCATCTGTTGGGATCCAATCTTCCCTTTTGGTAGGGTCGCAGCCGTGGTCACCTGGCCAATTGTTCTCTCAGCCTGTGCTATCCACAACATGCCAAGCTTGATTCTCGTGCCCTTAACATCATTAGTGTTCTTGTGTAGTGGATGTCTCTTATCCGCAGTAACCCACATATATGCCTTGGTTTGGGCGATTGCATGACGGAAGCGTAGTGACAGAAGACTAAGCATATATCACATCTTCACAATGGGTGTATCTATAGTGCAGCCCAGGACTATACGCATACCTTCATTCTGAACCCGTTCGAGTCGTTCACATTGTGATCTTGATATCGTAAGAATGCCGAGTTCGTAATCTACCACGGACATAACCAGTCGCTCGAACAAATGAACAAGTAGTCTCTGCTCAAGCTGTGCGGCTACCTTAATATTGAGAGCCGCAAGACCACACTTGCAACGTTGTATCGTCTATTCCACACAGTGTTTGAAAGATAGACTACGATCAAAGGTTATTCCAAGATAGCACAGCCTGTCACCGCGCTCGATGGTAGTTTCACTAAAGATTACACAGTGTAGATCAGCCTTGACTATGGAATTATTCAAATAGCTCCATAACATACACGCCTTTTCAGGATTTACCTGGTAGCGAGGGTCTCTCTTCAACCAACGCGAGATGGTATGTAACGTTCTCAGAATGTCGTTAACCATCTCTCTTCTATCTGAACCAGTTCTATATATTAAGACATCATCTGCAAACAGTTTGGCGAGACCGTTATTAATGCAATTGTGATGGATTTCAACAAAAGTGTGCAGTGCAGAATGCTTTGGTACCCTAGTATTGGCTTCATAGCTATTTATTACCGCTCCATAAACATGGGAAGGATCCTAAACTGCTCAGCAGCTATCGCATTCTCACCTTGCAAAATGTATATGGCAAATTCAGAAGATTGTGGCCTGAAACGTAATGTGTCACTTAGAGACGGACCACATCCTCCTGACACTTTTGGTAGCTACCGGTCAATGAAAGGGACTTGGGACAATGCTGGCACGTTTGCTTATGATGTTTATGAAGGCTTCCAAGCAAGAGACTGTTGCTGTGGCCATCGACTTGGAGGATGCTTATAACATGGTGCATTTTTCAATACTGGTGCGCTCTTTGATTAAATGTGAAGTTAGTCCTTGGCTGGTGAACTGGATAGCTGCTTCTTCAATGGAGAGAACCGTTGCACTACGTTTAGGAACATGGATATCGGATCCTGCAAGTATATGCCCAAGATTACACCAGGGTTCTCCTCTATCACCCGTGTTTACACAGCAAATGTAGCTAAAATTCAGCCAAACAGGTTGGCTCAGGCATTGACTTTTGAAGTACATATTGTAGACTATCACCGCAGTGTATCAGCATGACAACAGGAACAGAAAATGTTTCATACGATTTCAGTATTCTTCAGTCAGATTCATTGTATGATGGGTAGAAATGCAATCAATTAGGGATATCTGTAGCTGAGGTTCGGTGCTCGCTTTCGTGTCAAGGTAACCGCTCGCTCCATGTGGAGCCATCAGGATATTGTTCAGAGATCTTAATCTTAGGTGTAAGTGAGATCGAGTTCATAGTTCTTTGTAGACGACGATCAAGTAGTCTCGTGTTCAATTTGAGCAGTAAAAGAATCCTTGACAGTTTAAAAACAATCAACTCAGGAACAGAAGCTTGACTTTTCAGAGGTAAAATTAATTAAAGTTAAAAATAAAATTCGACAATCTGTCATTCACAATTATCGGACTCCTTGCCGTGCTAAGCTTGGCACTGCAGCTGAGATCTTCCTATATAAGAAGAATCTGAGCAAGGTTTGCTTCCGAAGTGCAATGATGATGATCTATAATAAATCAAGAGATGGATGCCGAACAGTTAAAGATTTGCTAGAATTTAGAATTACACACACCAAATGAAGTCGACATAGAAATAATTCTATAGTATGTGGTATTCAAACTTTACAAATAATATACTGTTGCTGTTTTCATTACTGTTTGAGCTGGCCAAGCAACTGATGGAACAGCAAGTGGCTGGAGAGGTCTCTGCAAGATCATCTCTCGGTTCCGCTCTACTGCTCCCTTCTCACGTCTGTCTCTAGCTCTTCTGTTTTGAAACCAAATTTTTACCTGAAAGTTTTAATAAAATTGTTATAAATGTATGTGTATCTTTTCTAATAGACGCGGTCTCAGTGAAGAAAATCAATAGAATGCTACAAATTTGTGAACGAAAACATCTTCATATCATATTATATTCATATCATATTATATTCATATCATATTATATGTGTCTTCTAGTTCATGAACTAATGTCAGCACCTTCAACAAAAGGTCACACTTCAAACTATCACATATTATTTAGAGTGATGGTATCTGACTGCTACGTATAAGAGATCTAGGACAGTAAAATGAAGGATGCTGTTAATTACTGGCTAGTTCTACAGTATCACATTACCTAGCTCATTTGAGTTTTTTTGTTGTTGTTGGTAAAGTGATATTTGTTGCAGAGTTGTATGAGCTGATGATATTTGTTGCATAGTTGTATGAGCTGATGATATTTGTTGCATAGTTGTATGAGCTGATGATATTTGTTGCATAGTTAATGAGCTGATGAAAAAATTGCCAGGATTATTGGTGTCGCTTTGTCTTGTTTGCTTCAGCATAATTATTCGAAGTAGTAAGTTGAAATGTAAGTTGAAATGTAAGTTGAAATGTAAGTTGAGATGAAAGTTGAGATGTAAGTTGAGATGTAAGTTGAGATGTAATTGGAAAATTGTCTGTTTGAAAACATGGATTGAAATTAGTTGGAGTTTTAACATTGAATAGCTCAAGAATTCAGAAGTAAACATTGATTATTTTCGGATTGGTGAAGGAGGACGAGGGGGCGTTAAACAATTATCTGAATCTTGCTTCTTCTTCTTCGAAATACTCCGTATCGACCACTTGTTACCCACTCTGTGTGATTTGTATGTGTTCCGAGCCTAAGAGCGATTGTACGTTGTGCCAGTTATGCACCTACAAGTAGGCCGATTTCTGCAAATCTTTTTTATTTACTAGGATAGCTTTCCTAGGTCCTACATCAGTCGCATCTTACGACATGGCTTGTAGGTCGCAGTGATACTATTCTTTGCTTCCTTGCGGCACAGGCACAAACGGGTTTCTGAATTTGCGACATAGTACTTGAAAGTAAGAGCGGAAGGTGGTAGCTATCAGAACTGAATCTTCGACAAGTCGAGTAAGCGGAGAGGTGGTAGCTAGACCAGAAACTGAATCTTGCGACATAGTACTTGAAAGTAAGAGCGGAGAGATGGTAGCTAGACCAGAAACTGAATCTTGCGACAAAGTACTTGAAAGTAAGAGCGGAGAGATGGTAGCTAGACCAGTAACTGAATCTTGCGACAAAGTACTTGAAAGTAAGAGCGGAGAGGTGGTAGCTAGACCAGAAACTGAATCTTGCGACAAAGTACTTGAAAGTAAGACGGAGAGATGGAGCTAGACCAGTAACTGAATCTTGCGACAAAGTAGAAGTAAGAGCGGAGAGGTGGTAGCTAGACCAGAAACTGAATCTTGCGATATAGTAAAGTAAGAGCGGAGAGATGGTAGCTAGACCAGAAACGATATAAAGTGTTTTTCATTGAGCTCTTATTTTATTATAATTATTTATCTGCATAATTCTGTCTTGACAGCGACCAGACAATTGACATACAAAATAATCAAGCACTGAAATATACCTACTAGTTGACATTACTCAACATCGGTGCTAATGTAACAGTGGATTTATGTTTATAGCAGAAGATAACGATGAATAAACATATATTTCTAGTCGAATGAAAGCAAGGAAGGAATGACCAGGCCATTATACAATCTTAGCAAGGCTAAGAGAAAAAAGGTGTACTCAAGAACATTGGACGTCAATAAGAAACGTATTATGTAAACATCACGTAATATTCGTATGCTATTCGACGATGAACTGTTTAAAGGTTTGGTATAACACAACGAATACTTGGGCTCAATAATTAACAATAATGGTGACTGCTCCAAAGAGATCTCAAGAAGATTGGCAATACCAATCAAGAAGTTAAACACAATGAAGAACATGTGGCAAAGCACCAGCAAATATTAAAATTAAAAATATTGAGAACATGCATTTTTCGAGTGGCTACTTATGGTTGTGAATCATGGACCATTACACAAAAACAAAAATAAAATTCAGTGCTTCGAAACTAAATGCTACAGAAAGATCCTACGAATACCATGGACAGAAAAAGAAAGAACACTGATGTCCTGAAAGAACTAAATGTTAAAAGAATTGGCTGATAAACAACATACTATACAGAAAAATGAGATACTTTGTCACATCAAGCGTCACGATGGCCTGGAAAGAACAATACTAGAGGGCAGAGTCCCAGGACGCAGAGGCAGAGGCAGACCAATAAGAAGATGGCTACAAGATATTGAAGTAACCATGAATATGACCATCGACGAAGTGGGTGAACTGGCTAGAGACAGAGTGAATTTCAGATGTGCTGCAAAGAAAGCAACGTCCTATAAAGGATACGCATTTTGATGATGATAACACAACGCATTTTTGGTATTGACGAGGAATTAAAGACAAAGATAGGAAAATTCCATGTTTACTACTACTTCATAAAGCCATGTTCGAGAAGGGATGACGCCATTGTATATGCGCAGCCTGGTAAACAAATGGAGAAAACTATTTGGATTGGTAAGTTAAAGTACATGATGACATCTAGTTAGACCAATGGAATTCGTAGACTATTTTTAAGCGTAGCATTTTGAGACAAACAACCCCGATCTAGAACTTTCTGGAGGATTATAGATTGCATAATGCCAGCCTGGTATAAATACAATGGGACGGAGACTGAAAAAAAGAGGAGAGACTAGGACAGCTTGTCAAGGAGAGCAGACCGTGTACATCTCTGTAGAAGGAGCTCGAGCAGAGCAGACCCGGTGTTATTTGAGGAGATCCAGTGGACATGGTTGATCAGAGAGACCAGTAAGGATTTTCTGGTAAGCATATCTAGTTATTCAATAGTCAGTTATTGTGGAGGATGATAATCTCGATTTAGAAAAATATAGTCGGAGTAGCAGAGGCCATGGAATTATGAGTTGGATTGAGTTTGATTTTGTCTTCACATGACAGTGTATTCCCTGAGATCTCTCGAGAACTATTGATTTCTATATGATTGTTGTATCAGTTCATGTTAATGATGAAGTTAGTAGAATAGCTGAGAGAGGAATTAAACTTTGATTGATATTTATTCTGTATTTGGTGAATTTATGATTGATTTAGAGCGAGAGATTCTCTTGTTTTTATAGCAGCAGAAATAGAAATCTTCAGGATACCTGCAGAGAGAGAGATTCTCTTGTTCCTATAGCAGCAGAAATAGAAATCTTCAAGATACCTGCAGAGAGAGAGAGAGATTCTCATGTTCTTATAGCAGCAGAAATAGAAATCTTCAAGATAACTGTAAAGAGAGAGAGCGAGATTTTCTTGTTCTTATAAAAGCAGAAATATAAATCTTCAAGATACCTGTAGAGAGAGATTCTCTTGTTCTTATAGCAGCAGAAATAGAAATCTTCAAGACAACTGCAGAGAGAGAGATATTCTATTGTTCTTATAGCAGCAGAAATAGAAATCTTCAAGATACCTGAAGAGAGAGAGATTCTCTTGTTCTTATAGCAGCAGAAATATAAATATTCAAGATACCTGTAGAGAGAGAGAGAGAGAGATTCTCTTGTTCTATGCAGCAGAAATATAAATCTTCAAGATACCTGCAGAGAGAGAGAGAGATTCTCTTGTTCTTATAGCAGCAGAAATATAAATCTCCAAGACACCTGCAGAGAATCTTATTCTGGTATAGATACCAGTGGTGCCGAGGCTAAACAGTAGAATAGAAAAAAATATTCATCAGCTTCTTCAGAGTATATGATCTGGTGGCCGTTTACGGCTCTGATTTCGGTGTCGTGCCCAGTGTTAGAGACATAATAACCTCATAAAAACAAACACCCTCACTGTTACACGAAAACTAATTATGTAACAATGTCACTTAGTATGACTAGATTGCTGATTTGTTTTTGCGATTTATTAGCATTTTCTGTTCTGCCTCAAAATTTGCCCGGAACACGAAGTCACTGTGCAGGAAGGTGCAGGAAGTTGCAAACAAGTTCAGTAAGACGTAATGACCAAAGTTAAAACCGAAGTGTCATACGTTGATTACACCACAAGCTAATCTAAGAGACTTCTCACAAACAACTGTTGCAAAACACTTATCTTTGTCCAGGGCACATGGGTATCGTTGGCAATGAGAGAGTAGACAGGCTGGCTAGCTCTGCCACTATATCAGGGGACCAGCCAATCGATAGAGCTGACATTCTGAACGCTCTTATAGAGTGTGGCTGCAAAGAAGATTTTAATTTAAACCAATCCACGTCAACTTCTAAATTGCAAGAGCTAGAATTGAAGATTGGAGTGGCCAGAGAACAGCACAACAGGTATAAAAGTAGGTTCATCAATCAAAATCGAACAGGTACGGTCAGTCGCTGGATACTGTTGGAGACATTGAAAATGAGATAGGAGCTCCTACGAGTACGTCCGGAGTGCAATGAATATATTTTAAACTGAAACTGTTGCAAATGGTTTAGGAAGTACAACTAGAAATGTGGTTGAAGTTGTTCTCTGTATGCAAACATGTGAGTGTTTTACTTTCTATTTTATTTACTTGCAACTATACTAATATATTTTATTTACTTGCAACTATACTAATATATTCCACATATTGCACTTACAACTCTCAGTGTCAACCAAAAAAAAGGGGGAGTATTCATACCTTGAGGTATATTGAGAATACGGTGTTGACCCATATTTACCTTTTACCAAGCCACGTGATGGGTGCTGTGGTCAACATCACTCCGACCGCGTTTACTTCAAAGTGATTTTCCAGTGCTCAGCCATAGCCAGGCTCCAGTATAAGGCCTTCGCGCTCTAATTACCTCTTCCGTAAAGTGATCTGACATTTTGTGTGTGTCGGTAAACGATAGAACGTCAGCGTGTCCTGTTATTTTACTCGATTTTGAGTCCTTGGATATTTATCGACAACAATTATTAGTATTACTGATATTGCAGAGTGTTAAATTGAATTTGTGTGTGTTGTTTTCATCTTAAAATGGGCAAAAAGTGTTGTGTTTCTGGATGTAAATCGAACTACGACTCGACTAAAGAATATGTGAGTGTTTTTAAATTCCCATCAAATTCTGATAGGAGAGACAGATGGAAGAAGTGCATTCCACGAAAAGACTGGTCACCAGCTAAATCAAGCGTTGTGTGTCGTAAACATTTTCATCCATGTGACATTATATTGTCTGATATATTTAGAGATAAATGTGGAATTAAACATAAACTTCTCGAAGCATCCTGGTTTGTAAAAAAAGCTTATCCATCTCTGTTTCCCGAATTGCCATCTTATTTATCGAGTCAACAACCACAATCTCGTAAAGATCCAGAAATAAGAGTAGCAGAAATCGTCAGCAAACATGACAATAGAACAGCTGAGTGGTTGTCTGCAGATATTATACAAGATTTTCCAACTTTACAGTGTGAGATAACAGCAAAGTTAAAAGACTTGTTAGATAAAAACTGGAGAATGCATACAGTCACAGAGGATATATTTACTTGTCTTGTTTTGTATACTATGAGTGTGAAAGCAAACAGTGCACCATCCATTTCTGTAAGTGTAAATGTTTTACCAGACATGAGTGTACAAGTTTATGTAGAAAATAAACAAGTGTCTGGTAAACATCTTGATTGGATTTTAATTAACAGTAAACTTGAGAGGTGGTCACAGCTGGACAATTTACTGATCCTGCTACTTCTCCAAACATAAAGAGTATTAGTGATTTATTAGAAGAAGCATATAGTAATTTAGAAATTGTTAGAGAATTAATATTATCATCTGAAGATACTAATACACACATACATAAAAAACAACTAACATTTATCTTAGAGCAGGTACAACTTGTAAATAAGGACAAATACAGAAGACGCTACAGTAGTTGTACATTATGCTTTTCCTATATGGTTTTCTTGAAATCTCCTGCATGCTATAGATTTATCAGAAAATCTCTCTTATTATGTCTCCCAATCAGCAACAACAGTACAGGCTTTTCTGATTTCCTCAGTGTTTGGAAGTTATCGAGAAGTTGTCGAGCTGTCGCCTATGTACAGGATGACATCAGAGGATCTTGGCACAAAATTGCTTCAGATCATCAACAGTGTACAAAAGTGCGGTTTCACAGTTCTGGCAGTACTTGCAGACAACAACTCAGTTAACCGTAAAGTTTATAATAACCTTCTAAAAACAACAGTACATATATAGAAAATCCTGGAATTGCTGGTAAAAATATTTTTTTTGTATGACTCAGTGCATCTGTTGAAATGTCTGTGGAGAAATTAGCTGAACCAGAAAGATGCAGAGCAGACATTATCATATCCCGCCACAACCAAGTTACTTCTGAATAAAACATCAATCTCAAATTGTACTAATTCTAGCCAAGTAGCAAGTGCTTCTTTTCACATTTGAAAAAACTGTATAAAAACGAGCGTCTGAGTATTGTGAAGTTGGCACCAACTTTAACTAGTAAAGCTCTTTGCCCTTCAAGTATAGAGAGGCAGAAAGTTTCACTGGCTCTTGCAATTTTCAGTTACAATATTGCAGCTTTGAGGTTCCTAGGAAGTCAAGAAGCATCAGATTTCATTGAGGTCATTTGGAGATGGTGGCACATTTTGAATGTTAAGAGTAAATTCGCAGGAAGGAATAGCCGTAATAATTTTGCTAATCCACTAACTTCAATCAGCGAATTGTTTCTTTATTTGAAAAATGTTGTTGTGTGGTTGACTGAGTGGGGCAAGTTGCCTACTTCCAATGGGAAACTAACCAGAGAGATATATTCTGCTTTGCTGCATTCTGTAACTGTTATGATTGAGCTGGCTGAGTATTCCTTTTCTACTTTGAATGTAGAATTCATACTTTTGAAAATTATAAACTGAAAGCTTAGAAGCCCGCTTTGGTGAATATCGTCAATTGTCTAGTTCAAATTTATCTAGTATCAGTGAAACAAATATTGGAAACAGAAAAGAAATTGAAGATTTACTCCCTATTGGGTCTCACATCATCTGTCTATGGTCATTTTTCAATTCGTAACTTTGCTGAAGCTATGAGTCATGAGGGTGATGAATGTGATAGTGTTTTTGAAGATGGCATCCAGTCTGATGTAGACAAAGTGACATTAGTATATATTGCTGGATATGTCTCCAGTAAGATCAGTAGGAAACTCAGTGCATTTCATGTAAGGCCTTGCTACAAATGGAGAAAACAATGACAGTTGATGTTCAGCCAGAGATTGCTACTGACTACATTCAATTACTGGATAGAGGAGGCTAAAATACCCATCTAAACTGATTACACTGTTGACATTTGTGTCATATGCTTCTATGCAGAGGCTCATATCACCAGAATTAGAAGCAACATTTCTGGCTTGTAAACAGCATGAGAAGCTCCTTATCCATATTGGTACATGTAGTATTGTGAAACATTGTGCTGATGAATTTAGTGATATGTGTGCTAATGGATGTCCAAAGGCAAGCATTATTTCAAAAGCATTATCCCCACTGTCTAATGTATTCATTTACAATTACAATTACAGAAAAATGCATAATGATAAAACAGTCAGTTCTTCTAACAAGAGAAAATTGGCCAAATTTTTCACACGTTAAGTTTCATCAATTAACACTTTGCAATAACCTTCAGTTTACACATCAAATATCTCAAGCAAACTATAAGAAACAATATGTATAAGCTAATTTGCAATGTTTGCATGACTGGCGTTTTTGTTTTCAGTTCATCTGATATAATTTGCTGTATGTGCTTCAAATGTCCATAAAATGTATAAACTTGGAAGGGTACCTTAAACTTCACTAGCAAGTTATTGTTTATAATCAATTGTTTACAATATTTATCATTACATATCAATGATCTGAGTAAGTTGGACATTTATAAAAGAACAACAATGCTACAGTTAAAGCAACTTCTGTGTCTTTTAGAAATGCATATTGTACATTATTATACAACTATGTATTACATTATAATGCAACTATTGTTCTGCAATACTTTGTTAATCATTTTGAGCTTCTACATTGAATTTTTTAAAAGCTGTGTTAAATATGAATAAAACCATGATCATTTGATAAAAATAAAATTCATTTTATGACCATATCTCAAGTTTGTCATTATCTATAATCCATTTACGATGTTTGTCATTAAATGTATGTCTGTACAGTAATGGATTTCGTAAAGAGATCTTAAGAATATAGTCAACCCCATTTTCTTATCTAGGTCAGGGAATACCTCGCCAGTTGTCTGGCCTGTGCTAGAGCCTGGCTGTGAGGCCGTAGCAGAATAGATATAGTTCAGTTCTTTTGTGGTTCTAGTGTACGGTTGATAATAACACAAAGTAAATTGGTTTTCCAGACGTGTTGACAAAAGGCACTTTAACAGGAGATACTAATTATGATAATGTAAAACTTATTTTAATAAAATAAATAACATCACATTTCAACGATAATAGAATTATTCCATCTCATCGATCCGGTTGTTCTGAACGCGAGTAACAAAAATATCACAAGATTGGATTTGTCCATCCGTTTTGTGAAGTATATAGAAGGTTTGTTAGTAGAGATTTATGCCATGTGGCATCATTTCAATCCTAAGGACTATACTGTTATAAAGCGTCTATGCCAACAAACGCGAACAAAATAAGTAACTCTTTCGGATAATCCAATTAGTTTTAATTAGGACATAGAAGCTACCAGAGTAGATTGAAATCTTCCCATGTTGCCAGCGTAGGAGTTAACCATCGTACAATTTCTGCACGTGCAAAGCTCGTCCGGTTTAGAAAGAAGATGATCTGATACGAAGAGCGTGGCACAGAAAAGGATCGAGTCAAGCCGGTGTCCTTCAGATACAAACAACTGAAGGGTAATCAATACTTAAGAAGCCTACAATTTCTGGACATAATATCACGACGCTTTGTCTCCCTAGTTTGTCAGTTTCCTAGAGGCACTCTCTAGGTGTTTCTAAGCCAGTTGCGATAATGTTGACACGGCTGCTCCGAGGGGACAGCTACCACAGCACGATAACTAAAGCAGTCGTTAGTATGACTTCTGAAGTCGGTTGCTTTAAATCCCAGGCATACTAAAGAAAGGTCAGCAAGAAAACTTTGAAAGGAGAGCGGCCACAGAATACTACATATCAACCAAATACCCCAAAAATAAGTGGACACACGTGTACACTGACGGGTCGGCCAAGAACGCAATCAACGATGGTGGAGGAGGAATAGTGCTTAAACTATCAAAGAAAGTGACGGTCACAAAATCAATTGCCACAGGCAAATACTCGAATAACTACTAAGCAGAGGCGGAAGCAATAAGATGAGCGGCCGAAATGATCCTAGACAGAAGAGGCACCTCTCGCAACAAGGTCGTGATATTCACCGATGCTCTATCGGTCATCATGGCACATAAAAGTGTACGAAAAAACGGAGCTGAATGAGTTCAAAGCGATCCTCGATGAACTAACGCGCTCACTCAAACGTACCGTCATTCAGTGGATTCCATCATACTGTAATATTAGGGGAAACGAACGTGTCGACAAACTAGCTAAAGAAGGCGGGCGACTACCTCAGACTGATCACGAGATCAGTTATGAGGAAACCCGAACAACCATCGGTTCGCACTACAGAAACAAATGGACAAAAGACCATCCCCAGCACTCCAACAGTGACGGATACTATGGTCTGTCCTGTAGCGAACAAGTTGCCATACTTCGCCTCCGTACCGGTCACAACAAGCTACGCGCACACATGTACAACAAGTTCAAAATAGGCACAACTAGCCTATGCCTATGCAAAAAGTCGGACATGACGGCAGAACACATTCTGCAGGATTGTCAACGGATAGCAGGTTTAAGAAAAGAAACCTGGCCACAAAACACAGAGCTTCGCGAAAGCTGTACGGAGGAACGGAGTCCCTTAAAACCACGGTAAAATTCATGATAAAAGTTGGTTCATCAGTCTAGGTCGGTATCGCGAGAGAGAGATACAAACAACTGTAGGGTAATCAATGCTTAAGAAGCCTACAATTTCTGGACAGAATATCACGCGCTTTGTCTCCTAGTTTGTCAATTTCTTAGAGGCACTCTCTAGGTGTTTCTGTGACAGTTGCGATAATGTTGACACGGCTGCTCCGAGGGGACAGCCACCACAGCACGATAACTAAAGCAATCGTTAGTATGACTTCTGAAGTATGTAGTTTTTGAGCTATATTTAACTGATTTACTACCGGGTTTTTTTCGCCTCTGGACGGAATTATTTTTTTAGCTTAACAAATATTGCACACATACTTTAGCTAAACTAAAATATTGTTTCTAAATTTTATTTAAAGTTGAACTTATTATATATCAAATTAAAGATAAATGAATGCACTTTCACAAAATATTATTGTATCCGAAAATTTAATGTTGTGTTTACAACGCATGAAAATATTAGCATGAATTAAAAAAATTGGTTGTAAAGAATGGACGCAAAGAAGAAGAAGAAGAATTTTAAAAAGACTAATTGAAATTGTGAGAACAAAAATCCAACTTGCCACGGGCCTTTATGAACAATATGTTGTATAAATCAGTCTAACTGTTCTCTTTATGTAGGTAATACATTTATGAATACACAAACATCAGGAAAATAGTGAAGAAATGTATGGTTTATTAACTGTTCACAAACTAGAATCATTATCATTCATAAAAATTGCTAGTTTTTATGGTCACATGGTATCCTAGAATGAATGGTAAACTGTTTCTATTCTACTTCTAATATAAGTCACGATGCTATGTATTCGTTATCGTTTATACTTCAATTTTACGTAGTTTCCGGTTAATAAAAACTCTAATCGGAACGAAAAGTGATAATAACACAACAAAATAATAAACGTCTTTTAAGTGACAGGTGGTCCATGCAATAAGAAATATTGACACCTGAGCGTCGCTTGGTACGGAATCAGTTTGTGAGCTTGCGACGCATTCATGTTTTCATCGCGTTTTGACAATGATTACGGCTAACAACAAGGAAAGTTGAACGAGTTGAATAATCTCAAATGACATACTAACTAAACCGTCTCAGAACTGGCGAATTTTTTTAAATTGTAAATTCACACAAGATGAGCTCTCGTTGCAGCATTTCTCTTACATTTGTAGTTGCAATATAATACCAAATTGTTAAAGTTTATTGAGGAGAAAACCTGTTGTGAACTAATTGAAACATGTAGAGTTGGATGAGATTGCATGTGTAAAACAATATGATGGTTCTTCAACAAGTTAATTAATTAATATTTTTGCTCAATAAGCAGTAAAACTATGACAAAGTCATGTGACACAATTGCTTTATTTCTCAAATAACAAGGACCTTGATCGATGCGTGCTTTTCAGTGAGAACAAATGAAGAAAAAACTGATAATATTCTAGTGAACTTAGTTATGTTATATTATGTTATGCGATCGGCGTCATGGGGCATTGGGCATTACCATTCGTGCTCTGTCCTCCGCTGCAGCAGCAATCCCAAAGTTCATTTGCTCACAGTACCCATGAGAAGTTGATTACTATATCTTCTCTCTCTACCACGAAGACGACACTGTCTGGCATGTCCAAACTTAACGCTTAATTCTCAAACTCGTTCCAGTGTCTGAGACTTGCCCATGTCACACAATTGAGAGCGTACCGTATTGATGGTATCGGCTCTGTCCATACTTCTGCCCACTTGAGTCAGGGCATTGTTTGCAAGAGAGTAAGCACGCCTGTTACCCCGCACTCCAGCATGTCCAGGCGTGTACAGCCAAATCTTTTCTTGAGATGTGATCTCCGAATGATGTCCACCCATTCCAGATTCAATGATTTGAAGCATATTCATCGAGTCTGATATGATAATTGTATGGGTAACCTGTTGCTCAGCCTCCCATGACAGAGCCCTGGAGGCAGCGGTGATCTCCATAGTCATGCTCGATGTCGTTGTCTTGAAAGTTCCGCAGTCCTCATGAAGTGTGCAACCGTTTCGCTGTGCTGAGTAAGCCCACGATGATCTGGTACCACATCTGACAGAGCCATCGGTGTAGATAATGATATCACCTGGATGGGAGTGTTGATCCACGAGTGCAAGAATCTCCGCATTGACGATGCATTGGGCCCATTCTCTACAGCAGCGTCCAAGTGTACTGACCACCCTGGTGTAAGCAGTCATATCATCTGATATAGGCATGCAATAATCAATAATCAATCAATAGGCATCCATTCTTCCCCATAGTCCAGCTCATCTAGAGTACAGACCTGTTTAATAACATCCTCTGCCTCGACCATCCAGGATCGACCTCTCTTCAATCACCTGCCCTTGTTTTCATTATGGATTTGTGCAGAGGATGATTTGTGTCCGCATAAACTCTCAGATTAGCTTTTAAGTGAACTTAGTGTTTCTGCGTGTGGTCGTTACACTGAAAATTTAAAGTGTCAGCTGCAAGCCAAGTGGGCAGTAGCTAGGGCAACGAATTCAAGTTTGTCCAGGCCTGCAGAATTGACTGTACAGAGAATTATTGAAGACAATCTATTGAAGCGCAAGTCCAGCTGACTGCGGCTGAGCTAAGCCTTAAATAATGGTGTGGTTATATTTAGCTCAGAACGCAAGTGTGACAAATACACCAACAAAAACACCAAATACACCACAAATACAACATCAAAGAATGAGAAACAAATTAAATTGAAAACAGGAAAGACAGGAAGGGATCATTCCAATTATACATTTATGTCTGATAATAACCATTCTAGGCACACCGATCTTTCAGCTATGAAGAAGAGGGTTCGAATCCCAGGTAAGCTATGCGATTCTTTTCTTCGAGTGTACGAAAAATAAATCACTACCTGTACACTGCGGGAGGACACCTTTGACAAAACAGTTGTTAAAATCTCTAGATTATAGACAACCTTTCAGTAATTAAAGCCAACGGTTTGACCACCTCGTCGCAGAGACTCCCACAGGGGGGGAGTATGGTTTCATCAGCTTTGACTGACGGATTCTCATGCCAATTTAAGACAATCTTTTCACTGTCTTCATGCCCCCAACCCATGCCATTTATAGCATGTTGACACGGCACGAATCTAACATGAATCGTAAGATAGATTCTTGTCTCTATCAGCATGACTAGCCACCGCCTCTATTTGAGTTTCATAAAGGGCATTAAGTCGTTTGTTTGTTATGTAGGAATCACGTTACTGAATGCATTTTAAACACATTCCAAAACAGTTGATGTATAGCGAGCTTGAAGGAGGAAGACGTTCAGTTGGTGGACAGAAAAAAGTACCATAGCACTCTTAAAGTGCTCTAAATATTTAATTCAGAGACCACATGCTGGAGAATCACTCAGGCAAGATCGCAAATGTGGCCAATTAACAACACAATAGGAACTCGCAGAGCTGAGAATCATCGTACTGTTGAGGCGCAGAGAAAGTGAGCTGACGAAAGATAAACGCACAACGCCCACGTATCAACCTTGATCATGTATGTCCCACCTGTGGTAAGGGATTGTGTTCGAAGATTGGGCTCTATAATAACCTACGCACACACCAGAGAGGTTGCAGCAGCACCATCTGAGGCTGTTGTCATATCGCTTGCGATAGATGGCTATTATGGGATTAAAGGCGCTTCAGATAGAGGCACTGCACTTTCAACCTAAAAATTCGGTTTTATTTTGTTATAACAGAACATGTAGACCAAAGCAGAAAAAAAAATCAGAAAAAAATCAGAAAGAGAATCCAACAAACTTTTAAAACTTCGTCTGATGGTAGTCGGTGATTTATATTTAGAAATCTCTGCTCAGCACAGAGACAAGTATTCTGGATTCATTCATGAAAAGTCTGCTGGTTCAAATCCTTACATTGTCTTGTTTTCAGATCATCTAGATGAAAATTGGTAACCCACTTGTTATTTAAAATTTTAATTGGAATCGTTGCTGTAACTACATTGTAAGTGCTCTGTTGCTGGTAGTTTTAGCAAGATGAAATATACTGAGCACTTATGTGTGCGCAGTGAATGCAGTCATGTCAATTTTAATCAGTTTTCCAATTTATTATTTTTTTGGTCTCTTCGTTCCCCCAATTCCTACGTCTTAAATAGTTTTGTAAATTAGGGTAAACACGAGCACCTGGTTCAAACACCACGGCGGGCAATTTCGAAACAAATTTGTTACCATGGATTCTTACAAACTGTAAAAATATACCTCACCGTTCAGAAAGCAATGACGAATTACTGAACGTATAAGTGGTGTCTAGAAAAATCTACGACTCGTTTACTGTGGGAGATGGCGAGGTGATGTAAAGGATATGCCAAGATTTTCATTCAAACAGGGGGTTAGGGTTAGTTGAGCTAGGTTGAGGATTGAGATTTTCATTCAAACAGGGTTAGTCCTAGGTTGAGGATTGAACGCTGGCATTTCATGCTGTAATTTGGGAGTTGGTTTCATATCAATAAGGTAAAAAAATAATATGTACCAACCACTGATCTCAGAGTGACTGAATTAAAGCATGTATCACTATTAGAAATGTACGCAAAAATGGATATAGTTTGTGCAACGTGTTCACGTGAACTATTCATTGAAAGTTAAACTTCCAAATAAGAGTGGAAATTTCCTAACATCAAACCACTAACGTCACGTGAACTTTACATTTCAGGAATGTTAGATAAAGGCGAATTCATTACAAAAATTCACACCATATATATATTATAAGGGAATACTGCAGTAAAACTATGTAACAATGGTGAAACACTCGATATAAGGAATACTGCAGTAAAACTATGTAACAATGGTGAAACACTCGATATACGGAAATACTGCAGTAAAACTATGTAGCAATGATGAAACACGCGATATAAGGAATACTGCAGTAAAACTATGTAGCAATGGTGAAACACGCGATATAAGGGAATACTGCAGTAAAACTATGTAGCAATGGTGAAACACGCGATATAAGGAATACTGCGAAGTAAAAATAACAGAACACTATGACATATAAAGCAGTATCTATGTAGCAATGGAAACACGCGATATAGGAATACTGCAGTAAAACTATGTACAATGCGTTAAACACGCGATATAGGAAATACTGCAGTAAAACTATGTACAATGGTGAAACACGCGATATAAGGAATATGCAGTAAAACTATGTAGCAATATAAGGAATACAGTAAAACTATGTACAATATAAGGAATACTGCAGTAAAACTATGTAGCAATTAGGAAACACGTAAACTATGTGCAAATAAATACAAAACTATTACAATACACGTACAAGTCATTGTACAAAATGCAAAACAATAAATAACGCACTTTCGACCTAAGCGTTATATCAGCAGGATCAGAAAGTGAAAATTCAATCTTACGAATAGTTATATTTACGGAGCTTAAAATAAAAATAATTTCTCCAGATCTGTGACTAAAACAAATTAATGAAATAAATGCAAAACTATCATAACACTATTGCCATTTCAGCTGCATCTATTCGCCATTTGCAGTTAGATTTAGTAGTTATATTGGTTGTGTAATTATTTTCACATTATCACTCTTTTAATATATAATAGCTTGCATTCACTTCGTTAATTGTTTGTAGTCACCGATTTTCATTTAAGGCCGTTAGAATTTATTGTTCTAATCTAAATGTAATTTGTCGTATAACAAGTGAATTTCTTCTCTTGTCTTGTATCCTTTCCTTGATAAAGTCTTTTGGTCGAAACGTTGCTGAGTATATCGCTTTTTTTTGTAAAACTACAGAACTTTGTTTTTACGTGTTCTGCCAAATCTATCTCTCTCTCTCTCTCTCTCCGCGCGCGCGTCGTTCTTTTCGCCATTTTGATCATTCTTATTGTGATATTTATAAACAAGCTTTGCCAAAGAACGTTTGTTTTACATCACAATTTTCAGTACCATTTGGAGCTCTAATGCTTGTCCTTCGGCGATGTGTCAGATTTCAACCAGCATTTACTGGGTTAGCTTTTCGTCAGCCGTTGGCTGTCCCCAGCCGACCTGAAAGGCAGCCGGTTGCTATTTGCTTTTGACTACTTGGTTTGCTTACCGTCCAGTTTTGTGTACGGTTTACTCCGCTAGCTTTTGATTGTCCCCAATCTAACTACAAGGCAGTAGTATTTCCTGCGAGCGGAAACGAGCACTGGATTCAAGACTCCGCTGGGCTTTCTAGTTTTTCTGCACATTTCGGTTGTCCTCTCACCCTTACGCCTGCCACGTCCCTCGTCGCTCCACCCTGTGCGCCGTGCAGTCTGCTCCACCGGTGGGCTCACCCACGACCTACTATATTTATCGCCTCACCGTGTCTATTGATTCTCACCGTGCTCACATTTACTATGGACATGTCACTTAATTGAGGCCATCACTTCAAGGCTCCAAGTTTCACCCATGTAGGCCCACGTGCAACTCAACTCGGGACCTCCACCTGCGGGCTCCGAGTTCCGCCTCATGTGTAACAGTGAATTATGTTACCAGGTTTTTCTTTTCCTTTATTTTAGTCACAAACTCCAACTAGGCATGTACTTAAAATATAACAAAGGGTAACCGTATGCCTAGTCTGTGAGCGTAGGACAATAACAGACCAGATATATACTGAAGCACATTAATAACGCACCACCTGTATAATCCAGGAACAGAGTGTGAAATGTAAATATAAGTGTTTACAAGCTTACATATGTGGAATCCTTATTCATTTTCCTTTCAATGCATGATGGTAATTAATTTGTACATTTGATTGTTATGAAATTAATTGCATTTTGTGCAGGCAAGGGAGAACACCAAAATTGCAACCAATAAAACAAAAATTCATTCACATATCCTCAGTATCTGATATGTCCACCGTATGCTTGCAAACAAGCTTGGCAGCGGCTCTGCATGGAATGCACATGTCTGTGAAGAAAATTATTTGGAATCAAGTCCCATTCAAGTGTAAGAGCATCTTCCAGCTGTTGCAGATTAGCTGCCGGGTCGTGCCTGTAGACTCTGCGTCCAAGCTCGTCCCAAAGATGTTCTATAGGGGACATGTCTGGTGATAGGGCAGGCCAATCAATTGTCATAATGTTCTGCTGCTGTAGATATTGCTGCGTTAAGCGTGCGGTGTGCGAACGTGCGTTATCCTGCTGGAGAAGCTGCAAGTCTGGATAAATTCTGAACGCAGGAGCAACCAATGCATCCAGAACCTCATCTCGATATGTCACAGCATTAACATTTGCACGGAAGACGTGAAGAGGCAAGCTATGGTGAAAACTGAATCCTCCTCAAATGTGAATACTACCACCTCCAAATCGGTTGTATTGACGAACACAGCAATTTGCAAAGCGCTCTCCACACCGTCGCCAAATCCGCACACGTCCATCAGCAAAGAATAGGTTGAATCTGCTCTATTCTGTGAATAGGACAGCATTCCACTTCAGTCTAATCCATCTGACATGTTGTTCTGCCCATTGCAGGCGCTGCTGACGATGTCTGTGATTCAAGTTTGGCCCAACATAAGGTCGTCTTGCAGTAAGGCCTGTATCTCCGAGTCGTCGTATGACTGTCATTCGAGAGACTTGCCCACGTCTACCCACTATTGCTGTTGCTGTTCGACTTGCTGGGAGAGAACGATTCCTTAGGTGACTGAGCACAATATGGCGATCTTGCGCAGGGGTAGTAACTCGTGGTTGGCCACACCGACGACTATCCCGGGCACTGCCAGTTGCTCCGTAACGTTCACTGAGACGTACAATAGTGCTCAATCACACATCATTCAGAGAGAGAACAGATCATTTTTAAACAGAGAGAACAGATCATTTTAAGACAGAACACAGAGCAGATCAGAGAGGTACCTAGGGACTGTGAGGGTAGTCTGATTCAGGGAAAGATAATTTAGGACAGACATTCAGCGAATCAGAGGGGCAGAAACAGACCCAGCAATAGGTCTGAGACGATCACAGAGGCTATAAGTCCAATCACAGAGGCTAGAAGTCTTATCACTGAGGTTATAAGTCTAATCGCAGTTGCTAGAACGTTGGGGGCTGTGTGATCGTCATCAGGGGTTGTCTAAATGAGTTAGACCTCAACAGTTAATATTCGTCAGCAGGCATCAGATCAGAGATAGAATACAGAGACCCAGTGACAGGCCTGAGACAGTCACAGAGACATAGATACCCAGTGTCAGTCAGAGATACAGAGATACTATAGTCTGAGACAACCGTCTCCCTACTCACTCCGAAGTCTTCAACCTCACCAAATAATCCATCCATATAGAGAACATAGACTTATTCCATCGATCTGAGACAACCGTCTCCCAATGACTTTAATTTTCATCATCATTGGAGATATAGTTTTGAGACTCTCCAGCGAGGCCGAATCAAGTTATGTCTTACTTCGAGTGCAGATAAGTTAGTGTTGAACTAAAGGTACGTTTGTGTAGAGAATAATGTATATGGGAAAATTACTTAGAAAATACTTAAGTTAGAGATATTCTTTTATGTGTTAAATGTTTGTTTATATATATTAATTGTGTTGTGTTTATGTTATTTATAATAATGTATTCTATTGAGAAAAAAAAAAGATTTAAATAAATATATTTAGATTGATACAGACTTGTGTAAGACAGAGGAGAATGTGTGATATGAATGTTCAGATTGATAGGTATGAACGTTGGGATAAGGACACAGACTTCTTACTGGTGTAGACGTGACCAAAGGATAGAAATAGTAAGGATAATAGGATAAATGATTACAAGTTGATACCGTGACTTGGGATAATAGGATAAATAATTACAAGTTGATACAGTGACTAAGGATAATAGGATAAATGATTACAAGTTGATACAAGACTAAGGATAATAGGATAAATAATTACAAGTTGATACAGTGACTAAGGATAATAGGATAAATGATTACAAGTTGATACAGTGACTAAGGATAATAGGATAAATAATTGCAAGTTGATACAAGACTAAGGATAATAGGATACATAATTACAAGTTGATACAGTGACTAAGGATAATAGGATACATGATTACAAGTTGATACAGTGACTACGGATAATAGGATAAATAATTACAAGTTGATACAGTGACTAAGGATAATAGGATACATGATTACAAGTTGATACAAGACTAAGGATAATAGGATAAATAATTACAAGTTGATACAGTGACTAAGGATAATAGGATACATGATTACAAGTTGATACCGTGACTAAGGATAATAGGATACATGATTACAAGTTGATACAGTGACTAAGCATAATAGGGATAGTAGAATAAGTATAGCAAAACCACTACTACAGCAATGGTGTCCGTCTCCAGTCCGTGTCCAGTCCGTGTCCAGTATAGTATAAATCAACTACTACAGATTGTATGGTGTCCGTTTCTAGTCCGTGTCCAGTCCGTGTCCAGTATAGTATAAATAAACTACTACAGCTATCATTGTGTCCGTGTCCAGTATAGTATAAATAAACTACTACAGATTGTATGATGTCCGTGTCCAGTCCGTGTCCAGTATAGTATAAATCAACTACTACAACTTTTATGCTGCAGTGACCAAGGATAAAAGAGTAATAAAGATTATCAGAAGTGTACAAATCTACGACTACACATGTGAGCCCACGTCTCATGTCTGGATGCACTCCTCCTCCCTTTATGTTTATTTGTTCGGGCTCCCACCTCAGGACTCCGAGTTTCGCCAATGTGGGCCTAAGTGCAACTCAACTCGGGGTCCCTACCTATGGGCTCAGAGTTTCTTCCCATATGGGCCACCGTCTCTTCTCTGGATAAAACCCTCAACCCTTGATGTTTATCCGTTCAGCTTTTCCCATCGGCCGGGAGAGACGTGCATTAATAGTCACTCTGGGATTCCGCTCGTCTGTGTTGCAACGGATGTCATTCAACGTGGCTACGTCTACATCACTACCCGTACCAGAGCAGCTCTCACTCGATCCATACCTGCTTAGCCAGACAGGAACCAATGTCTGTTTCCAGGGTCACCACATGGAGGTGGGGTATGATCTTGATTAGTGCCTGCTCACTAATCCTAGCGCGACACTGCCCCTATGCGCCTTTGATCCCCTGCCAAAGATATTTATATATATGCTTACCCTTGCCTCAGTTAATCCAGGAGTACTAGACAACATATCTACGGCATTACTACTTAGGTAATGATTGTCCTTGAACTTGTCCTCTAGCAGACACAGTTGATGTTGAGTAAAAGGCACACGTGCATTACGTTCCAGTTTTCTTAAATTTGTGTGTACCATCTGTTTGTTGATTTCCTGCAACAGAAATATATCGTACATGAGATCTTACACGATTTAATAGCAACAACAAAATGAACATTTAGAATTGACTTTAATGAAAACTGGACAAGTTTCTAAGCAAGATAAGTACGAGAAGAGATGGACAGAACATTTCAAGGAACTTTTAAATAGATCACCTCAGCAAGATCTACCAGACATGCATCTTCATTGAATATTTTGTTCTGGGCAGAACTTTGTCACTCTAACAGTTCTTCTGGAGTTTTCTCGCATATGCCAGATGTCTTGTTTCTGCAGTAATCTTGCTTAAATCATCAGTTACATCATGAATCATTATCTTCATAGTTTTCATTTTCTCTTTTTGAATGTCCTTTTGCCTCCTTTCATAATGGTCTTTACCAACCATTCGTGTGTTTTTATATGGCCAAAAATACTTTAACTTTCTAACTCGTACTTGGAGCATCAGCAAATTTTCTTTCATTTTAAGTTCTATCTGAATAGATCTAATTTGTCTTTTCTATGTCCATGGTACGGTAGAGCGTCAATATCTGAGTTGATAGCAAACACCAACGACATAGATTTGTGGAGATCCATGATCGCCTACACCAGCCGGCACGGCACCAGATGATGACGATGATGTCCATGGTACACGGAAGACTCTTCTATAAGACTTATATTCAAAAGACATGCAACCGACAGAAAATGAGCTACATATTAACTGTCAACTGTCCGATTTTAAAAAAAAGAGTAAGGACACGGATTGAAAATGGAAATCACTTTGATCAGAGTTGGAAAAATACTACAGATATTGAAAGCAAGTAGAAAGCATTTGAAAATAGATGTCTGCAAAAAATAATGAGCATACAATGGAACGAATTCAGGAGAAGTGATGAAATCAGAGACATGTCTGGTCAACCACTAGTGACAACTGTTATAAGAGGAGAAAATAGAGATATGTTGGACACACCGTGAAGAAATGAACAAAGAATACCAAAGCATGCATTGCAAAACAAACAGTACACTTCAAACGTTTACCTAAACTATAAACGTTTACCTAAACTGTGAACGTTTACCTAAACTATAAACACTAACATACACCGTAAACGTTTTCCTAAACTATAAACACTAACATACACTGTAAACGTTTACCTAAACTATAAACACTAACATACACTGTAAACGTTTACCTAAACTATAAACACTAACATACACTGTAAACGCCAACTCAGACCGCAAAGCTAACATAAAACATAAAACATAAACCTAATCATAAATTTCAACGGAAACTGTAACTCTAATCCTTACCGTAAACTCCAACCCTAACCATAAATTATAACTCTCAAACCCTAACTACAAACATTAACTATAAACTCCAGATGTAAAATTTAACCGCGACCTTAACTAAAATCCGAAAATCATATCGCACACACAAAGAATTGAAAAACGATTCAGTAAATCTAACCCGTAAAAAAATGTAAAATGAAATTCATACAAAAATATCTTCAACAACTTCAAAATTACATCCGGGACCCTCGTCGGTGGTACGAAGTTATTGCACTGCAGATGAAATTTTTCTGTGTAAGAAAGAAATCAGAGAACACATGGTTACTTAAAAAAGTGCAATGATGATGGACCTATCAATCAATCAATCTAACCCATAAATATTAACTGTAAGCACTAAATCAAACGAAAAACCTGGAACAAAACAACCAACGTAAACCTAAATCGCACACCCAAATCAAAATTAAAAACCAATATGTAAGCTCGAACACTAACGCAAAACGTCAACTCAAACCCGTACAGTATGCCCAAAACACATGACCTACTTAAACTAGAGTTCTTCGCACTGGCCGCCATATTGCCTCATGACGTAATAACTATCGGCCATCCGGAGAAACCTTTCACGATTATGGATATTGGACTAAACTCAGATAGGGAGGCTAAAAATGAGCGTATTTTATATTGTTTATATTTTACTCCTTGTACATACAATCCATTGTTGTAGGAAGTATATAAAAAGATTGCAACTTACACATGAAATGTTTAAAACTAAGGCATTTGAAAAAACTAAAAATAAAACCTACCTTTTGTACACGAACGAACCTTCAACACCTTTCACCAGAAGAATCTTAATTTATATGATCTGAGTGTAGTTCTCTGTATGTGGTAAATGAACCAACCACTTGTCTATTTCTTTATATACAGCACTGTTTACACACTAACTCAGTGTACACTCTCAAAAGGCATAACATCGATGTCTAAGTTGTTACATCACAGATATTTGTTATATAAACATTGCGTATTATTATGTACACTGTAAACCATTTTTATTCTTCTGCATTAATTGTTAGCTATTTAAACTTCCCAAGATTTCTTTTATGTGACGTGCTCTATGTCATTATTTGTTTTCCTGTTGTTGTTTAAGAAAATATTTGCCAGTGTTGGAATGGCCCTCAACGAAACATCTGTTATTGAACAACCACAAGCTACACAAATAGTTTTGTCTTCCTTGAAGTAATGAATAACATTAGCTGTCACAGTGTCCATCACAATTTCCTTGTTCATAATCTGAAGAGATTAGTGATTGCACAAAAATGTAAGCCATAAGACTTAAAACTGTTAAAGGGGACACAGACGCATAGGGACAACGTCGTACCAGGTTTCGTGAGCTGGTACTAATCAAGATCCTACCCCATCTCCACGTGATGACCCTGGTAACAGACATTGGTTCCAGTCTGGCTTAGCGGGTAGGGATCGAGGGAAAGCCTCTCTGGTATAAGAAAAGATGCAGACGTAGTCACGTTGGATGAGATCCGCTCGCAACACAGACGAGCGGAATCCTAGAGTGACTATTAATGCAGGTCTCTGCCATCCGCTGGAAAAAGCTGAACGTATAAACATCAAAGGATGGGGGTGCATCTAGAGAAGAGACGTGGGTCCATGTGGGGGCGAAACTTGAAATCCATAGGTGGGGGCCCCCGAGTTCAGTTGCACGTGGGCCCACATTGGGGGTACTCGGAGCCCTGAGGTGGGGGCCCGAACAAATAAACATATAGGATGAGGGATGCATCCAGAGAAGAGAAGTAGGCCCACGTAATACGAAACTCGGAGCCCGTAGGAGGGGGAGTAAACCGTACACAAACCTGGACGGCAGGTAAACCAAGTAGTCCATAAAAAGACCGATAACCTGCGCAGATGACCCTCAACAACCCGGGAGGATAGGTTGTCTAAGGGTAACTATCCTAAATGAAAATAGCATCCTGCTACCTTTCAGGTCTGCTGTGGACAGACAACGGCTGACGGAGAGCGAACCGAGTAAAATATGGTTGAAATCGGACTCATCGCCGAAGCATGGCACCAGAGCTCCAAAGGTACTGCAGATGTGACGTAAAACAAACGTTCTTGCCAAAAGATGTTTATATATCACAATAAGAATGATCAAAAAGTAGCCGAAAAAGAACGATCGCGAGGGAGAGAGAAACTGTTCAAGAATGTGTTTGGTATTTTAAGCCGCCTTGGTCGAGTAGCAGAGTGTACTTGATCCATGAAACAATGGAGAGGTCCGCTCAAAGTCTACAGTTAAATACTTGTCCTGCTGCAGAAACTTGCAGAAGGTAGAGCAGTTCACTTTTGTTGATTTACTGAAGGCAGTACATCCACTCCAGAATATTTATCGTTCCATCTGGAACAAGAATTTCACTTGTTTCCACATTGATTATGAACCATGAATGGCTGAACACATTTGGTGTACTAGAGGTTGTTTTCTCAGTGTCAGCCATGCTGTGCATACTGTTGACAGGTCAGAAATAGCAACATCACCACAACTTGACGAACACATGCATAATACAGAATAAATTTTCAACTTCTTCTCTGATTCCAGTATCTGTTGTACTGAAACAAGATTGTTCGCTCCTGACAGTTGCCTGTATTCACCAAATCTTGCTTCAATGTTATTTGTCTGCAATTTTTCCAGTAGAATATATTCAATGCCTAAAGTGCTGAGGGCATACTCAGACAACTGGATCACTGCATTCATGGTACGAGTCAGTGCATTGAAGGTCTCAGTAGTAAGTTTACCGCTCTGATCATCAAGATGTTGCCATGCCTCCAACCACTTAGAAAACTGCATTAAGTGCATTAAATTAACCTGATCTTCATTAGTAACAGGATGTGAGAAAGGGTTGCGTGTTCTCATGCCGTCAAACGTACTCTTCACATTGACAATGTTCCACCACTGAATGATTATACTTATGAAACTGGCACTGTCATTCTCACCGGCTAGCCTCAGCGCTGCTACATTATAATCATTAAACACACCTAAGGCCAGTGGTACCTTCTGCTTATCAAGATTGGATGGGAAGAGTGCTTTGTACGTTAGACTGGGTGCCAGTTAAACAATTTTATGTATATCCTGAAACTGGATTATCAGAGTTTACAGGGTTTGGAGGGCAGTCAAATGTCTGTTCTGCTTTCTTTAAATTTAGACTGTTGTGTCAAATAGATTTCAACAAATGAATGGAGTCATGAACTAGGATTATGGGTTTCCCATCATGCTGAGGATTATCAAAACTGTATTGGTTTTATGCACACAGTTCCTTATCCGCAATGACAATTAGTACAGTGAATCCAGGTGACTGCATACACTGTATAGTCTGAGGAAAATTGTTCCGCAAGAACACCTGCTGTCATAGATGATATCATCAATGCTTGTACAGTTGTTAACACTTTCTTTTATGTTAGAGGTTATCACTTTTTTTCCGATCCAGAAGCACTTGAGCTTTCAGCTCTTTGACTCGGTGCCATGGACATCGTAACCCTTCGATTCGGTGCTACAAACACCGTAAATCTGGAGAGCTGTGACTTTTTCTGCCAACCCGCGGAATTGAACCCGCACTCGCGAGGGCTTGTCATACCGTTGTCCAAAGCGCTACGAACACACTGGGCAGACGGACATGAGAAGCCGTCACTATTAACTGTCCTCCTGTGTAGTTCAGAGCAGATTTAAAATATATCTCATCCATTTGAATTACAATTATTCTTTCTCTTGTATATTACTTAAAATGTTACTTAAAATGTTACTTAAAATGTTACTTAAAATGTTACTTAAAATGTTACTTAAAATATTACTTAAAATATTACTTAAATTGGTACTTAAAATATTACTTAAAATATTACTCAAAATGTTACTTAAAATATTACTTAAAATATTATCTAAAATGTTACTTAAAATATTACTTAAAATGTTACTTAAAATATTACTTTAAATGTTACTTAAAATGTTACTTAAAATGTGTACATATCAAAGCCAGATGATCTTGACATGATGGGAATCAAGTTTTTAAGTGTAGATGGATGCAGAAGGTATAACAATTTTTATTGTCGCAAAAACCTATAGCAGGCAGGAGACTTGATTTAAACCATAAATGCCAAACATTGAGTTCTGCTACTATAACGCTTCCTTCTGTCATTAGTTCTCATCAACAACAGCTGTTCATCCCGAAACTGCAGATTTGCTTCTTTAACAATACTCTCTGTATTTCAATTAGACATTAAACTCGCCGCCTTTAGCAAATTCTCATAAGCTTTTGTACAAAGCAGAACTCTTAGCCCTTCTGATTGCAGCACAGCACATGAATAAGCTGCAAGCACCTGCAGGCAAGATGGTATTTCTTACAGACTCACTGTCAGCTATACAAGCCCTGGAGGTTAAGTCCGCTGACAGCATAGTACAAAACCTAAAAAGAGAACTTTCTCAGCTTTCAGAAAAGGCAGAAATTCATTTGCAGTGGATTCCATCTCACTGTGGCATTGCAGGCAATGAGAGTGCCGATGTCTTAACTAAGAAGGGTAGTGCCAAAGAGCAAATTTACCAACCCCTGTCTTTTCAAGAGGCCAAAATCCTCATACAGAGAAAATCTGCAGTAGACTGGAAGACAAACATTGGATATGATTATGGAAAGACTCCCTCAAAGACCTAAGCAGAACAGTCAAGGTCATTATATTTCGCCTACGTACCGGGCACTGCAGAGTCAACAAAAACTTATATAGACTAGGAATAAGTCAAACAGCTCTTTGCCAGTGTCAGCAGGCGAACAAACATCGGAGCATATTCTGCAAGACTGCCCTCTCCTGGGTGAGCTGAGAAGAAACATGTGGCCACACCCAGTCGACCTAAAAACTAAGCTTTGGTGAAACCTGACAGACCTGAAGCTGACCGCCCAGTTTGTAGTCCACACTAAACGCATGACCAAAGATCGCTGAAGAAGAAGAATAGAATAAGCTTTAGTGAAGTAGTCATCAACAGTTACATTATTTTCTATATATCCGTGACTAAACAAAAATTTCAAACTCAGACCATCTCTAATTTTTCATTACTGAAAAGCCAATTAAATGATTTTGTATTAACTGAATTCTACTTAATGAAAGACATGCCTTGAACAATATTAATTTGGTATTAGCTGAATCCTTCTGGTCGTTGAATCCTTGTAGTTTGATCTACATTCATGCACAGAATGTGAGCAATGAAAGATATGTCATGAACAATTTTAATACTGAAGTCTATGACAGAGATGCTCTGTAGAGCGCTGCTATACATTTAATATGTAGAACAGATCACCTGTGTGATAGAGTTCAGTATTAAAATTGTTCACACATGTGCTCTGTAGGGCTCTACATTTAATGTGAAAGGGTGGAGACTGCAGTAAAACTTGGAAAAATAGGTAAACACGTAAAAACAAAGTACTGCAGTTTTACAAAATACATAAACAGTGACGATAAACAGCAACGTTTCGACCAAAAGGCCTTTATCAAGCAAACAATACAACAAGAATGACGAATTTCGAGGAACACTACAAATGGACGATTACATGTGGAAACATAAACCTATCTGATGAAAATCTGGGAATAAAACGAACAACGAAATGAATGCAACACAAAAACCGAAAGTGGAAAAGGAGAGGAACAATAAACAATATAGTGGATAAATGACACATATATGGAGCAAACACACATATAGATAACAAGGCACGAGATAAGACAGTACTAAGAAGCATAGGAATGTAATGCGTTGAGTCCAAGAGGTCGCAAAGTGCCATAGAATGAAATAAAACGGTTCTCCAGGGCGAATCGACTGCGATCATCGGAGGAACATGATCGGATGGCTGGGACCTGGACATCGTCAACTCCTGAATGGCCAGTATCATTGAAATGAGTGGCCGCAGGAATCACAGAGCATTGGCGAATATCGAGTAAGTGTTGGGCGAATCGGTCACTGAGCCTCTTACCGGTTTCACCAATATAGGCCTTATGGCATCGTTTGCAGGTGATAGCATAGATGATATTGCGGGACTCACAGTGAAACTGTCTTGAATGGTATAGGTAGCTTTTGGAAAAGAGACAGTACGGGTCTGTATTACATATGCACATGTATTACAGCGCCGACGACCACATTGGATGGTGCCAAAGTGACTCTGGATGTTAGGCTTGAGGCGACTGTGTACCAACAAATCCTTGAGGCTTCTGTCCCGTCTGTACGCCACCAAAGGATAGTGTTGGAAGACTGAACGTGTCTCAGGATCAGACTGAAGAATAGGAGATGATGGAATAAGACCTTTTTCACCAGGAAACTATGAGGGTGGAAAGTTAAGATAAGTTTAACCCTGTCAGACTTGGGGTTCTAAGGATGTGAGAGAGGGCCTCCTGGCGAGCAATTAGCTGAACCCGATGCATGGCAGATGTAAGCACATTCTCCGGGTATAGGCGCTGGCGGAAGAAATCAAGCATCTCATGAGCTCTATCAAGAAAATCGTCGTCCTCGCTGCAGAGGCGACGAAGGCGTAAGAGTTGAGAGAAGGTAAAGAGTCACGACAAGCCTGGGGATGGGAAGAGGTATACAGAAGAAAGCTATGTGTATCAGTAGGCTTGTAGTATACTGATGTAGTGATAGTGGATAGGCTGATGGTGATAGTGATGTCAAGAAAATTAACACAGGAGGTAGAGATGTGAGAGGTGAACCGAATAGCAGGATTGAAGGCATTGATGAAGGTAATGAAGCGTGACAAATCGGATTCAGACATATCGGTAACTCCAATACAATCATCGATGTATCTATGATACACGGACGGAAGAAGGCCATCATAGGTGTTCCATACTAAGTGTTCAACACTTAGGTAAGAGGCTCAGTGACCGATTCGCCAAACACTTACGCGATATTCGCCAATGCTCTGTGACTCCTGTGGCCACTCATTTCAATGATACTGGCCATTCAGGAGTTGACGATGTCCAGGTCACAGCCATCCGATCATGTTCAACACTTAGTATGGAACACCTATGATGGCGTCTCATTTCGTTGTTCGTTTTTATTCCCAGATTTTCATCAGATAGGTTTATGTGTCCACATGTAATCGTCCATTTGTAGTGTTCCTCGAAATTCGTCGTTCTTGTTGTATTGTTTGCTTGATAAAGGCCTTTTGGTCGAAACGTTGCTGTTTATCGTCACTGTTTATGTATTTTGTAAAACTGTAGTACTTTGTTTTTACGTGTTTACCTACATTTAATGTGTAGAACAGAACATATTCATCGCACAAGCATGTGTGCGACGTTGAACAGTGTGTTCTATCCCAGTAGAATCTCTAAATTTCTCTGAAGTGACTTCCTCTTCAGTCTGAAAATGTTTCATACACACAACACTGTATTTGGTTGGAACTCAATCTTACGAGAAATGCTTCAAATTCATTTTTCTCGAAGCTCAGAGCTGCGTGTTTGATATGGAAATTGAAACACTGTAATATATTCTTCACCCTTGTAGTTTGATCTACATTCATGCACATAACACTTTAAATCATAGGTTCCCAACGGGGGCGGTACCGCCCACTGGAGTCGGTACCGCCACTGGGGTCGGTAAGAAGTTGGAAGTGGGCGCTGGGTTGAAAAGTAAATTGGGGGTTGAGGACCATCCACCGCCCTTAAGCTGAAAATTCAAAGTCCGCATGTTCGCTTCATAAAGATGAAAAATTTGTCATGAACTATTATTTGCAAGAACATTAGAAACCGGACAATAAATAAAAATCTATATTTGACGTATTGGAATACCATTTTTAAGAAAAAATAATTCCACCGAATAATATCTTGTCTGTTGCCGATGGTGCTCTGGCAATGGTTAGACGCTACAGCTAGTTGATTTCATATTTCAAAAACTGCCCCAAATGTAGTCGCCGTGCATTGTGTGATTCACCGACAACGTTTATCTTAGTAAATTGCCTACATCGCGCATTACAGTATGTAATTACATCAGTTAACATGACCAGAAGAAAATTGTCTGTGAAAGATTATTTAGAACGCTTTGTGACGAAAACAATGAAGACTTCAATAGTTTACTATTGCACACAGAAGTTCGTTGACAGTCAACAGGTACCTCTCTAAAATGATGTTAGGAACTCTTTGAATCAATTACCAATTTTTTAAGGAAAATAAAAATGATTCTTTTAGATATATTTTATTGAAAGGTTATAGCAATATTGCTTATCTGACAGATTTGTACAACAAATTTAATGAAACAAACTTACAACTGTAAGGATTGGTTATTGGTTATTGGTTACTAAACTGACGTCATTGCACTCCGGCAAACCCATAGGTGCTCAGTCTCCCCCAACAGATATCGAAGAGTATGCATACTGATGGTTCCTGTGGCTCGCTGATTAAACACACCTCTCACTCTGCCTCTCAGGCATCCAGTTTGACTTGAACAAAGGGTAATTCCAAACTGCTTAAATCGCTTGATCGATTCAACATCGATTTTAGTGTCCTCATCCAACAGAGAGTCTCGAAGAGACCGAAGAATATCCCCTTATCCATCTTCAACTCCCCAACAATCGATGCTGTTGATGCAAGCCTGTCCGCTCTCTCATTACCGTAAACACCCGCATGCCCAGGACAGTATATCCACGTAAGCCGCTGGAGGTTAGAAACTTCTATAGACGACATCCACTCATACCGAAACCTGCCCTTCTGGATCTTGTGAAGCATCGACTGAGAGTCAGATACAACAACTGCCCCAGTAAATGAAGTCCCAGAAATCCAATGGAGGGCAGCAGTAACGGCCTCAACCTCCATCCTCATACTAGAAGTAGTTGTCCTGAATGCTCCACTTCGCTCTGCAACAACCCTACCATGCGCATTAGCCAAGAAACCCCAGCCGGATTTTTCACTACGTTGAACCGACCCATCGGTATATACAACAACATCATCATCCCTTGCATTATCTTCTATCAGCTGCTTAACTGCGAGATCAGCCTTCATGGAAATGTAAGGAAATGATTCTAATTTGATCAAAGCAAAAGCAATTATTTCTGCGTTCGTGTCAAAACTTGCGTTGTATTAACGTTTGCCAATTTTATCAGTTTTCAAATCTTTCTTCAATGGGAAAAAACTGGTGTCGATATTCATGTTTATAGCCAGCATTTGGAAGCACGAAAAGAAGATTTTGCAATAAGTTTTCAGAATTTACTCAATATGACCACTCCAGATTGGGTCATAGAACATTCTTCCATATTACAAATGCTTTCTGGTTTTCTAAACGGCGGCTAACTGTTGTGTCTAGTGACGGCGCCCGTAAAATTAAGAAATTCTCTTCTGATTCTGTACCGTGGTTTAAAACTATTCCCATGGAAATATTCTATAGTTAATACAGGATTACTATGTTTCTATGCTTTTTCCCATTCGGACACGATGTGGTTGGGTAGAATCTGCTCCTTGCAGGACGATTGCGTAGCAATCAACGACAAGGAATGTTAACCGAAACAAATGTTTGCAGAACCAGATGCAACAGGCCGTAAGGTGCAAAACATGGTGCAATGACCCCTCAAATTAATCTATGAAGCTGAAGATCAGCTACAACATCACATGAATTCATTGCTAATAACATGCAGGAAGTACAACATGAAAATCAACATACAAAAGACCGAGACCATGTAAATCAGCAGAACACCAAGCCAAGCAAACATACAAATAGACAACACCAGAGTAAAGCAAGTTTCTTAGTTCAAATATTTAGGCAGTATTTTTACAGAGGACGGAAAACTCGATAGAGAAATAGAGACAATGTGTCAAAAAGCAAATGCAGTGACCTACCAGCTGGCACCATTACTACAACACCCAAAGATCAAGATGGAAGTGAAAAGACAGATGATAAAAAGTGTTTTCCTACCAACACTTTGTTACCAGTGCAAAACTTGGTCTCTTACAGCAACACACCACAGAAAGCTCACCACGTGGGAAATGAAATGCTTGAGGAAGGCAGTGGAGTCACCAGGAAAGACAGACTACGAAATGAGGACATTAGAAGCAGAGTGGGCATAACTTCATGCACCGAATACATGGAAAGACAACAAATGCAGTGGTTTGGACATTTAATGAGTAAGAAATACAACCAACCATCAATAACAGCATACAATATCAACAGACAATGGAGGAAGACTGAAGTGTTTTGATAATAATTTTGCAGAATAGAAAAGTGCAAACTTTGACAGTCTTAAAATAACTATTTACTTTCTCTGGTACTTTCTCTTTCTCTCTATATTTAATTAAATATATAAATATTTACTTTCTCTTTCTCTCTATATTTAATTAAATATATAAATATTTATTCTTTCTCTATATTTAATTAAATATATAAATATTTACTTTCTCTTTCACTCTATATTTAATTAAATATATAAATATTTACTTTCTCTTTCTCTCTATATTTAATTAAATATATAAATATTTAATATAGGCTAGTGTTACGGGTTCAACATCACAGTGGGCGTGGAATTGTATCTGACCGTAACGGCTTACATGTCGACGCAGCCTTAATTGGGTTCCAGAAAAATCACTGGGAAGTAATGGTGACCAGAGTGTTGTTGACCACAACTCCCATCGTGTTCCGACGGTCAATGAAAAATACGGACTTGACACCGTATTACCCTGTATACCATGTGGTATAACACGGGTTTCTTTAATTTTTCTGGACTTATTTAATGTATTTTTTTAAATTTTTATTTTGTCGTCACGATGCTACCGGGTAGTAGTCCAGTGTCATAGTCTTTTGTTTTTGTTTTATTCTTCTCGGATGACCTAAGCGATAAATTTATGGATGTTTGGTATGTTATAGACACTCCATCTGTCCATCGTTTCACTGGGCTACCCATCGTATTTCTTCCTGATGTTTTACTGCAGAAGGCTTTATATTCAGTGCGGTCTGACTGTATTATAAATGTACTGTTTAGAATGTACAAAATATAACTATACATGTACTGTTAGAATGTACAAATAGAATTATAAATGGACTGTTTAGAATGTACAAAATAGAACTATAAATGTAATGTTTAGAATGTACAAAATAGAATTATAAATGTACTGTTTAGAATGTACAAAATAGAACTATAAATGTACTGTTTAGAATGTACAAAATAGAATTATAAATGTACTGTTTAAAATGTACAAAATAGAACTATAAATGTACTGTTTAGAATGTACAAATAAATTATAAATGTATGTTTAGAATGTACAAATATAATTATAAATGTACTGTTTAGAATGTACAAAATAGAATTATAAATGTACTGTTTAAGTGTACAAAATGAATTATACATGTACTGTTTAGAATGTACAGAATAGAATTATAAATGTACTGTTTAGAATGTACAAAATACACTGAAATGAAATACAAATCGTGACATATCCTTTACACGGTGCCGCCATCAACCACAGTAAACGAGTCGTTGATTTTTTAGGCACCACTTAAACGTTCAGAAGTTTGTCAATAATTTCGGAACAGTGAGATCTATTTTGTACCGTTCGTAAAAATCCACGGGAACAATTTTGCACAACGTGAAGTTTGAACCGGGAACTCATGAGTCTACTATTAAGTCACAGATGACCACACAAACTAGACTACGTGTTAACTACTATACTTACTTGGTATCTTTGGTGGATGATATCGCGTACACTGTAGCCAGTGGTAATTAGAAGCAGTAATGTTGCTGTCAATGTCACTTAGCTTGTTATCAATCGAATCCTTATATATATCATCTTTTTCTGTTATATTTGCATCCACAGAATCACTTTCATCTTTGACGCTCTCATTATCGAAATTATCTTCAGCGGAAGAGATTTCACTCGTTCCTCTGATCGGTTGATAGTTGTCCGTGGTAATACCAAGGATACTGTCTATAGAGAATTTAATAAAAGGTTTAACTGAAGAATTGCAATTTATAAATCTAGAACTTTGAGTATGTTTTGTGAAACTTGAAGACTCGCTTTCATTCAATTTACAAATATCTGAACGTACATCTCGCGGAGGCGACACGGTGGTAGATAAACACATCGTATAGGGGGGTTGACTATCGCAAGAAAATATTGATACTTTCTCTTTCTCTGATTGTTCTTTGACCATGTTTAAAGTTGTTTCCCAACAAGTTTTGTTATAATGATACACTTTGTCATTCATGAACGGTAACAGTATGTGTCCAACCGTTGTTCTAATGTAGAAGAAGAGCAACGCTAACTTGTACACTTGCCATGCGAGCTGTCGATCATAAGCTGTAAGATTTGATGAGTTGATGTTGGAAGTTAGGTAGCATCTAACTAACCTTTGTTAAATTCAAAATGTTACTTACTTGTAAATTACTGTATATACTTAATTTCTCAGTAATCAACGTTAGTTTTTAGAAATAAAAACTACATATTTTATTATCAATATTGCATATATTGTTTTATTAACGTCTATACCGTTAAGCTCGGAATAGACATGTCCGGAGTGCTATGATGATAGTCCTCTGATAATTGATAACCGTTAAGACTTACTGTTGGTTTTTAACTAATGCAAAAAACTATTTTAAAACACACACATGTCCCATCTATGTGATATGGGCGAGTCTCAGACGCTAGAACGATTGCGAGAATTAGTTCAGTTTGGAAATGCCAGATAGTGTTGTCTTCGTGGTAGAGAGAGAAGGTATACTAATCAACTTCTCATGGATACGGTGAGCAACTGAACTTTATGATGGCTGCTTCAGCGGAGGGCAGAGTACGCATGAGAATGTCAAATGTATAACATCACAATCGCATAGCATAACATAGCACAAATTTCAAGAAAAGTGTCACTTTTACGCAAAATCAATATAGTTCTACCGTTGAAATAGATTTGGGATATCCACAATTCAAAAATAGATCAGTTTAGCGTGTTATCCGTATACATATAAATTTATTAAGCAGTTTCATCACTTCCTTCATCAACTCGAACAAAGTCACACACAGAATGTTACTTATTTCTAAGTCAGTTCTGAGAGTTAACACTAATATTAAAAACAGGACAAGAAAGCGAAATCAATTTTCTCTTGTGCTTTAATTTAATGACATTTCGTCACCTGAGATTCCATTTAAAACCAGCATGACATTTCACTTGATTTTCTTGAGATTTTATTTAGAGCGAAGAGTATTGGTTGAAAAATGACAGTTACAGTCAAAGAAGCGATATGGGCGGAGTTCAGGTAAGTAAGATTTTCACCTTCTGTGATGATGATGATGATGATGATAATGATGATGGCACTCTGTTAGTCTTGAGAGACAATGGAACAACCATTTGACAATATAGCTTCTTCTTCTTCGAACGCTCCACATCGACCACTTGTCAACCACTCTGTGTGATTTGTATGTGATCTGAGCCTAAGAACGATTGTACGTTGTGCCAGTTATGCGTCCACAAGTAAGCCACCACATCATATTTCTGCTCTGTTTTGATTTACTAGGTAGCATTGTACCAGTAACTGTTTTGTGATTCAGTATTATGAGAAGGTTGTACAGCAAATACCAGTCTACTAAACCTAACTCGTGAGCCTCCCAGTTGCACTCTACTACCTCTACTACACACTGATAACAATGAACATTGCCCCTTATACAACATAAACAAACACACCTAATGGTAACTTCACTTACATGAATCAATACACACTCTAAGAACCAACAACACAAAAGAATATAGTCTGTCCATTAATTCGTGAGCACGTTTAAAAATTGATTTTCTAAAAACTACCTTTGGATCTGTGATTTTTGCATGCAACCTTAGAATATCATGACGCGTAAAATAAAGTAACAGTAGTCCATAGATGCTACGGTTTTTTGCACATCGGCGAATTCCTTTGATTTTTTATGACAATTGCAAATACGGGGGCTCAAATTTTAGATTTTACAGTATCTAGAATTTGCCCATGTCAATTCTATTCATGAGTGTATCTCCATATTAACTTGATAGGTCAAGTAATTAAGTGTTTCCCTTGTGCAATCGTGAACTTGGATACAATATGCAACAGTTAGTCCTCCCTTGGTCACCATTAGACCCCAGGGTGTCTTAACTTCACCACAAATTGTATGATGGTAGACGCATTTGGATATGAAATGTATACGTTGCTATTTCTCAGTCTGTAATCAAAATATGATTTGTATCATCCCGAATCTGACGATTCCATGGGTTGATAATTGTTACTAGCTGGACAAATTGTAATCCATCTCGGTGCCAGTACTCGTCTTCCTCTCAGAGCACATGTTCAACACACTTCTTCCGGGCTGCATGTCTATCATTGAGGGGGACTCAGTGTCAGAACTTCAACATCACACATTTTAAACGTCCTGATCTGTTCGGCAACTTGCCCTTTTACTTTAGCCCAGACAAGCTCTATCGGATTGAGGTGAGTATGATATGGAGGTAGTCGCAAAGACGTGTGGCCGTATTCCGCAATGATTTTGTCAATATGGAAACCCCTTTGTCTTTTTGTCATCCTAATTTGCAACAAATCGGGTTTCAAATATATATCATCGAAGCTGACATTTTCCTTAGCAAGCCAAGTCCTAATTTGATCTTTTGTATTTGATGCAGTTGGTACTTTGTCTTCTGCTGATACTGCGTTGTGATAGGATGCATTATCCATTACCAAGCATGATGGTCTGTTTAAAATTGGAAGTAGATCTTTCTCCATCCAGTGCCTGAAATATGTCCATTCATTTCTGTGTGGTAGTCCCTACCGTCGGTACTTTTGATTGGAAAATAAGTCCAGCGTCATGGACAAGACCTTCTTTCACTGCTTCCTGCATGTGTTAGTATAATACGCTGGCCTTTGCTGCTTGGTATTTTTTTTTTTCTGTTCACCGTCTACTGATTGCCATTTTTTAGCATTGGTGTGGTGAGCATTGACCCAGGATTCGCCCAAATATACAATATCATAGCCTTGCCTCCGCGCTCAGGATCCCGAAGTATTTCTTCGGGGCAATTAAATGTGCTTTTCACAAATAATATTCCTGCCGCCTATAGTTTTTCTGAAGGTGAAGGCGGCGGCTCTTACAATTTTCCATAGGTACTTTTAGAAATGTCTATGCTGCAATCTGATTGCAGTTTTAATTTCAGTTTCCTAAGAGTAACAAGTTGATTTGTCGCAAACATTTTCAAGAGCTCCGTCTTATGACATCTATGTCAAAGTCGTCAATTGTTCTTTTTTCCGTCCGCTTGACATTAGGCACTTTGTGTCCTGTTTAATCCATCGGAAAAGGATTCTCTATTCAGACCAAGCGCCAGTTGCGCTCGTTTCTCAGGTTTATGAATATCGCAATATAGATGACCTCTCTTAGATTCCTTACGGAAGTGTTGGTATAGTAAGACTGTAACCTTCTGCATTGTTATAAATGTGCACTTCAGACTCAATATGAATGTGATATCAATGTCAGTTTTTATAAGCCAACAAATATGATACAATAGCTTCATACAAATAGCGAAATACGCCTATAACTATACAACGGGATCCCAATTATAACGTCATATGCTTTCCGCTTTCAAAGTCGACTGGGTTAGGTGCACGGGATTTCGTGAAATTGTTGTATACTCACGATATTTCTAGTTACCTAATGTATTTTTAGAACAACGCGTCTGTGTACCGTAGATCTGTTACTATTGTGTACAATCCGGTGAGGTTGATTTTAATATAACCTGAAGAAGAAATATTTCAAACTACATCAAATTTTCTTGGAAAAAAATATTTCTCTAGCGTCATGGATATTCTAAGGCTGCTTGCAAAAATCACTGAGATCAACAGTAGTTTTCGAGAAAATCAATTTCAAACGTGCTCCAAATTAATGGACAGACTATAACACCAACGTCACGATTCAAGAACAGTAATTATAAAGCATCTATTGTAGATATAAAGTTCACATAATCATTATTCATAAACATAATGCACAATAATACAATATAAATAAATCGGTTTCCACATATATTAATTATTGAACATTAACAAATTAAGCAAAATGTTTACAAAAAAATTGGGCGAAGAACAAGACATATATTAGAGCCCCAGTTAAGCAATAGCCAGTTTAGGTTTAGGAGGGGTAAAAGCTGCACAGACGCAATATTTATACTCGTACTAAGACAGATCTGCGAGCAAACAATTGATCAAAGTAAACAACTTATATTCATAGACCAAGAAAAGGCATTTGATAGAGTAAACAGGTGTAAACTATGGAAGATCTTGAAGAATATAGGGCCAGGGCCAACTATTGGTAATATCATGGCCTTATATCAAGATAGCCCGAGTACAGTAAGAACAACAGAAGGAATGACCGACTGGTTCTCCATTACATCAGGTGTTAGACAATAATAATATCCGTCCATCGCAACGATAACAATCTCAGACGTGTACCGTTGCACCTCTCTGGTGTGTGCGGAGGTGACTGTAGAGTCCCAAACCAGAACAGAATCCCCGACCACAGGTGGGGCATACATGATCAAGGTTAACGTCGTGTTGTTGCTCTGTCTTTTCGCGCTGCTCGTTTTCTCTGTGACTCAACAATACGATGATTCTCAGCTATTCGGGTTCCTCTTTTGTTGTTGCAACGCCACATTTGGCGATCTTGCGAGATTCCACACGTATTGTCTATATGAAGCATTTCAGAACACTTTAAGAAATGTCTTTAAAGCGTTTTTCTGTTCACCAGCTAAACGTCTGCCCCCTTCAAGCTCGCCACACATCAACTGTTTTGGGATGCGTTTATCAGGCATTTGAGCAACGTGACCAGCCCATCTCAGTTGGGCCTTCTGCAACAGGTGTTGACGCCCAGGATCTTTTAACTCTTGTGAAGACTTCGCTGTCTGGAATTTTGTCCTGCCAGTTTATTTTAGTATTCTGCGTAGACAGCTTGTGTGGAAATGGTTTAATTTTTCTTGCGTGTACTATACACTGTCCATATCTCTCGCTTGCGTAAAGCAGCGTGGTTGCTTACTATGAAAGCGCAAAAATAGCTTTCAGCGTTGTGACTATGCTTGTCCCCTTCCGTTCCCCCTGATGACATGTACAACCTTCCGAACGCAAGCACCAGCTGGATATCCTATTATGGACCTCAGAATCTGTGTTTGCCGATCTGGATACAGGAGGCTGCCAAGATAAGCAAAGTTGTCCGTTGACTGGAGACGCTGGTGTTTAATGTTGATGACTGGATCACGTGATACTGCTCTCTAAAGGGCAGGCTGGAACATGACCTCTGTTTTAGTTGCTAACAGTGAGGCCAAACCCTATCACAGGCCATTGAGAACTTGTCCATGTAAGTCTGCATTTCTTCCACAGAGTTGGTAGCGAAGGCACAGTCATCAGCAAACAACAGGTTGAGATGATTGATTCTTTACCTTGGTGGAGAGTTTTAACCTCCGAGGTCTGAATAGATTACCGTGTGTCTGTGTATCAATCTTTCTTGTGTTCGTCGCCTTCCCAAAAGGCATCCGTGAGCATGGCAGCAAACATCATGCTGAAGAGTGTTGGGGCCAGTACTGTCCCTGTTGACGCCGTTGGTGACACGGAAGGCTTCCGATAACTCCCACCCGTCAAGTACGTGCCATCACCTCGTGAAACTGTTGAAACTCTTGATAAGATTTCACTGAGCATCAAATTTTCCATGATCTTCCGCCCAGACCCTCCCTGTTAACCGTATCGAAAGCCTTCGTCAGATCGACAAAGACCATATAAGAAGAGGTTACGGTGCTGCTCTTGAAAAGCTTTCTCCTGGTGGCGAGCAAATATCATGTCTGCGTTGCGACTGCTCTGAAGCCACGTGCGTCTCAAGGAGAAAGTCCTGCTCCAGGTCATCGATTAATCGATTGGGGAGGACTCTGGCCAGTGATATTTTGCCAGCGTGAGGTGGCCAGGAGGAGATCCCCTGCTTGATTATCACGCCAGGCCTGGCGGTTTTTCCTTTCCGCTTGTGTACAGGTGGATAATAGTGGCATCCTTTAATTCCTGTGGCACACGTTCGTTGCACCAAATGGATGTAAATAACTCTGTCAATTTTAGCATCAGCGTGGGCCCTCCTTCTTTGTATACTTCAGTTGGTATTGAGTCTGCAGTGCCTTCCCGCTGGACATCTGGCTTGGTGCCTTCTTGACCTCTGCTAAGGTAGGTGGAATATCAAGCTTGGCATTGATTGGGACCTGGGGCATGCTCTCTATGGCTTCATAACATATAGTGGATGGATGGTTGAGGACAGAACAGAAGTGTTCTGCCCAGAGGTTTAGTATCTGTGGCTTGTCAATTAATATGTGCCTCCATCTGCATCAGTATGGGGTGGGGTGAGATTGTTGAGGGCCGTAAACGGTTTTTAGGGCATCGTAAGAAGCATTTGGAATCATGTCTGTCTGCATATAACTGGATTTCATCAGAATTTTTGCTTATGGAAAGGCTATTGTAATTTCCTGATTCTCTCTTGAGCCCTTCTCTCGAAGCATCTGAGGAAAGCTGCTTTTTTGGATGCTGATGGGTCATTTTGTGATGAGCTCTGTATGTCTCCCATGTTTCTGCGAGAATAGACTTTATTTCTTCGTCATTTTCGTCAAACCAGTCGTGGTTCTTGCGTACAGAGTGTCCTATGAGCTCAGGGTGGAGGAGTAGGTGCACACGGTGTCTCTGAGGGCAGTCCAGTCCTCGTCCACGCTGGTTTTGCCAAACTGGAGGTCAGCTAACTTGCGTCCAGGTCTCTTATTAAACTTTCGGTGACAGCGGAGCTTTCAATTGGAGGGCTGGCGGCTTTTTTGTTGGTTTACGACCCTGGTGACGTTTTCTGAAGCGATGCGGAGGTTGAGCTTTGACACGATCAATCTATGATCGGTCAACATTCTGCTCACATAGCGCTGTGACTCTGACGTCGTCTATCACTTTTTCACTTACGATGACGTAGTCAATGAAGGGTGCCATTATTTGGAGCAGGGATGCATCCATGACGTTTGTTTCCAGGTTGTAGTAAACGAAACATAAGGAGTTTAATGATTAATGCAGGTCTATTGAGCACATAGTCTGAGTAATAGAAGCCCATTACTATTGCACTTGCCCGCCGTGTGCTCCTAATGCTCCATCCCAGACCCGATGTGGTCTGTCCTACTCAGCATTGAAGTCCCCAGAGTATGATGAGCTTCTCAGACCTTGGGACCGCTGAGATGACTGAGTCAAGGTCCTCGTAGAAACCATCCTTGATTCCTTGGATTGTGTTGTCCGGGGCGTAGACGCTGAGTAAAGTGGCACTCTTTTTCTGGTAGTGATGAGGATCTGAAGAGTCATCACTCTGTCACTGACACCTTTTGAGAGTCTGGTGAGGCTGCGCACAAGATGAAGAAGTTTGACAGCAAACCCTACACCAGATTCCCGACGTTATGTATTGGCTCTCCCTCCAAAGCGAAGTGTAACCCCCACCCCACATCTGACAGCGACCCTCGTCGTGATCTGGCAGCAGTCTCACTCAAGGCAGCTATGTCGATATCGTAGTGTGCAGTTCTCTAGCCACGAGGTGCAGTCTGTCTCTCCGTCTTTCAGCTTTGTTGTTATCTAATGATGTTCGCACGTTCCGCGCCTATGGTGAGGAAGCTTTAAGCGTGTTCTTCCTTTATTGTGATTTGTGTTGTATGTAGTTGTCTGAAACTGTAGCTTGCACTGTGTTGGATTATAGTGAAAAGTTGCGCGCTATTCGTCAACCTCACTCTACTCGTCCAGGACTATCTCATATCAGGGCAAGACAAGTGGAGCAAGCAGAGTAAACCGCAGATACAGTGGATGACTCAGGGCTTTTCTAAAGTGCCTCGCCGTGCTCTATGCGGTCCACACCGCTCGATCCGCCTTTCTAACCGTTGAGCCAGCTAGTGGCCTCATCGCAGTCAGCCAGATCCAGTCTTTGCATACTTAGGCCAGACGGTGCCTAGATTACCGATGCTGTTAGACCCGTTGTTGGTTACCCTCATCTGGTTTGACCACCGAATAGGCGATGTAACCGTTGTAGTCGCTGTGCATGTTACAGCTAAACTACAGGCAAGAGTTGTATGTTGTAGTCACGTTACAACTATTGTTCCGGTCGCCCTGCTGTGTGTAAGTTTACATTTCCACAAGCGGCGCGATGGTGGTAGGATAGACCTGTCCTGGCATGTGTGTCTGTCTCCGAAAAATTACTGGACAATTCTCTTGTTCCAAGGTGTGCTGATATTTTTCATCAGCACATAACAGGAACCTTTGCAGACAACACAGGTTCCGTACGTGACCTTGACCTTCCTGGTGATGCGTGAAGCGTTTCTTTTGTTGGGTGGAATCGCGTGGTAGTTTTCAGCGCTTGGTGTTAATTGAAGATTTTTATCGATAACTGGTGTCGACTAGAAACACGATCTTATTTTCTATTTAGTAGAATATAATTGATGATGATAGTAACACAATTACACCTTGAGTTCTTTCACTGCTTATACACAACCGAATAATGATATAAATATATATGTACTCCGTTTCGAATTTACACAGATTAATTTATTTTTTAAAGTTCAGAGCAAACAGTTAACACGCCCCACACTGGGCCACCGGAAATTAAAAAAAAAAAAAAGCGGAAATAAAAAATTTTTAAAAAGCGGAAATGAAAAAAAAAAAAGCGGAAATGAAAAAAAAAAGTGTTAGACAAGGTTGTGTCCTCTCACCACTACTCTTTATTGCATATTTGGATAAAATAACTCAAGAGTCAAATTCAGATAATCTATACCTATTATAAAAATGAATGTATGTGTGTATGTTTGTTTGTTAACTCTTTTAGATGGTGGCCGAACAGCGCATTCAGCGCTGAAATTGCCATTGAATATGCAAATCACTGAGACACCAACATGCAATATCAACAAAAATTCTGCAATGGGTAAAGTACTCCAATTATGTCAACTCATTATATGGGATGAATGTACTATAGGCATAAAAAAGCATTAGAAGCGCTTCATCGTACACTGAAAGATTTGAGAGGAAATGACCAGCTCTTCGGTGGCGCACTCATTTTATTGTCTGGCGATTTCCGGCAAACTCTACCAGTTATACCAAGATCAACACCCGCTGATGAACTTAATGCATGCCTGAAATCATCAGTTTATGGCGACACATACAGAAATTGACTTTGAAGACCAATATGCGTATACAACTACAACATGATGAAACCTCTAAACGTTTCGCAAAACAATTGTTGGATATTGGGAATGGGAAAATGCCAATCGATGATTCCACACGATGTATCACATTGCCAACAAACTTCTGTAACATCATAGCGACCACAGACGAATTGATTCATAAAGTTTTCCCAAATATTGCACATAATTACAAAAATCATCAGTGGCTCAGTGCACGTGCAATATTAGCAGCAAAAACAAGGATGTATATGCCATGAATTTGAGCATTCAAAACAAAATACCAGGCGAAGTGACAACGTATAAGTCCATCGATACTGTAATGAATCAAGACGAAGCTGTCAATTATCCAACTGAATTTTTGAATTCACTTGATTTGCCAGGCATGCCACCACATGTTTTAACATTGAAAATTGGCGTGCCTATCATTCTTCTCAGAAACATTAATCCACCACGACTTTGCAACGGTACTAGACTTTTAGTGAAAAATATGATGAACAATATCATCGAAGGTACAATTTTAAATGGAAAATTTAAAGGAGAAGATATACTATTGCCACGCATCCCAATGATTCAAACAGACATGCCATTCGAATTCAAACGCTTGCAGTTTCCGGTGCGACTCGCCTTTGCAATGACCATCAACAAATCACAAGGACAATCACTACAAGTGTGTGGACTACATTTGAAAATCCTGCTTTTCACATGGACAGCTATATGTGGCCTGTTCACGCGTCAGAAAACATTCTGATTTATTCGTGTATACACCAGATGGAAAAACAAAAATATTGTATATCCAAAAGCACTTCAATAAACAGAATTGAAAAGAAACGTTAAATTGTAAGTTTTTTTTCTCCAAGAAAATGAACAAAGGACAATGATAAAACAAATAATTACTACATATTGTTATAGCAAGTTTCCTTTAAATTCAATTTCTTTTGGAGGCGTAGCAGGGTACAGCTAGTGATGAAATAAATGAACTGCTTATTGCAGATGATCAGTGATTCATCAAAATGAATAAGATCTACAACATCATATTGACACATTAAACAAAAATTGTATAAATCATAACATGAAAATCACCAACACTAAAACAGAAATAATGAATATGGAAGAAAACAAAATAATCTAGACATCCATGTCAATCACTAAAATAAACCAAGTGAAAGAATTCAAATACTTAGGAAGCATATTCACAGAAGACGGAAGACTAGATGGAGAGATAGAGGCTAGAGTGCAAAAAGCAAATGCTGTAACCTACCAGCTAACCCCATTGTTAAGGCACCCAAAAATTTCACAGGCATCTAAGCAACAGATGATCAACAGCATTTTTATTCCTACTTTGTGTTACCAGAGCCAAACATGGACATTTGAGCAAAGCGCAGTCACAAAAATAACTACATGTGAAATACGTTGCCTGCGAAAAGTTACCAATAACACAAGAAAAGACAGAATCACCAACATCAGCATAAGAAAGAAAGTTGTCACACAACCGTGCTTGAATTACATAGAGAAACAAAGAATGAAGTGGTTTGGCCACTTAATAATAATGCATCCAAACTCCATAGTATACAGAGTCTTCTACAACAGAACATCGGAAAGAAGGCAAGAGGAAGACCACGGAAAGATGGTTAGATGGCGTAGCAGAATCCTATGAAAGAGCAAAAATAACAATCACAGAAGCCACCAGAACAGCGCAAGACAAAACAGAAAACCACGACACTGGACAACAACCCGGTAGCAGTGTGACGACAACAGAATAAGAAGAACAAATTAAGCAGCTAATAAGATTACCTTAAATTAATCTCCTGGTGTGTATCCTTTTTCCTTCGTAGTAGGAAGCGACAGAATAAATCATTCAAGCCTACAAATCAGCCTTGTCCGAGGTTGCTCTCTTAGATTTCTGGTCTGATTTTGCACAGACTCACCAGAAATACTGATGGGTAACGTGTAGTCCCCGAAAGCCAAAACGCCTCACGATAAATTCCAGTCTCGCAGAACTGTAAGATCACACAATTGCCACCATAGGACAGTGACTCACGACATTTTTAGTCTTGTAGAATTTTAACATCACATAGATGCCGAAACAGTAGAAACAATGTTGTCTAACCAAAAGACAGTGACTCACCACATTTTCGGTCTTGTAGAATCTATAACATCACACAGATGCCGAAACAGTAGAAACGACGTTGACGAACGAAAAAGACCATCCCGACTGTATCGTCCCTTATCCATTTCTCTGCCGGTCCTACTGTCCAGTCCCAGCCTCAATCATCAATTGACTACCTCAACAGTACTACTCGTCGTACCGTCCCAGACTCCAATGTACAATGAATACTGACTACCCATTCACAAAATACCCAAAACCCCGATTTCATTCACACAGCCCAGGTAACCTCCGTGACAACTGATGAGCTGTCATCAACTGTCATCACAACAAAAGAATCAAAAGGGGAATCTACAACTAAAATATTTTCAGGAATTTACCCCTCCCCCTTCCTTATCCCCAGGAACAGTAATGCTGTTACAGCATCAATAGGGCTTACGTCAGTCGCCTCTTACGACATGCCTTGTAGGTTGCAGTGGTACTATTCTTTGCTTCCCTTGCGGGCCCCACACAAAACGTGCGTACAGTATAGCGAGTGTCGATGTTTAAGATCGACAGAATTATTGTCACTATCATCTGATTAACTCTAAGTTTACCAGGGCAAAAGCCATTATAGGGTTAAAACGCCACTTAGTGTGGCTCCTGGTCCACAAGGAGTTAATAGTTGAGGTGAGAGAGGGGACGCATGACAGTACTAGGTCTTGATATTTATATTGGAGAGAGGCATACTAGATTTTAACCTTTACAGGTGAGACATCTCAGTACTAGATTTTAACCTTTACAGGTGAGACATCACAGTACTAGGTCATAACATTTACAGGTGACACATCACAGTACTAGGTCTTAACATTTACAGGTGAGACATCACAGTACTAGGTCTTAACATTTACAGGTGAGACATCAAAGTACTAGGTCTTAACATTTACAGGTGAGACATCACAGTACTAGGTCTTAACATTTACAGGTGAGACATCACAGTACTAGGTCTTAACATTTATAGGTGAGACATCACAGTACTAGGTCTTAACATTTACAGGTGAGACATCAAAGTACTAGGTCTTAACATTTACAGGTGAGACATCACAGTACTAGGTTTTAACATTTACAGGTGAGACATCACAGTACTAGGTCTTAACATTTACAGGTGAGACATCACAGTACTAGGTCTTAACATTTACAGGTGAGACATCAAAGTACTAGGTCTTAACATTTACAGGTGAGACATCACAGTACTAGGTTTTAACATTTACAGGTGAGACATCACAGTACTAGGTTTTAACATTTACAGGTGAGACATCAAAGTACTAGGTCTTAACATTTACAGGTGAGACATCACAGTACTAGGTTTTAACATTTACAGGTGAGACATCACAGTACTAGGTCTTAACATTTACAGGTGAGACATCACAGTACTAGGTCTTAACATTTACAGGTGAGACATCACAGTACTAGGTTTTAACATTTACAGGTGATACATCACAGTACTAGGTTTTAACATTTACAGGTGAGACATCACAGTACTAGGTCTTAACATTTATATATAAGGCAACACACGGCGACATGTAGTCTACAGGGGTCTTAAAGCTAATGAGTGACTTCATTGTACCGGGTTTTTCTATATAGCTCAGTCCCTCTCTTGGCAGAAATGGCCGGCCACAAAGAACAATCTTGTACCCCTATCAACAACTCTAACGATCTTCTGAAAAAAATGCACATGTGAACTGAACTACATGATCTGGATTCAAACCTGCCACCTTCGAACGGAAGACAAACGTCTGAACAACTTCATTAGAAAGACCCTCTACATGTAATTCAGAAAGACACCACAGTAATAGGTCTTGTATCTACGCATGATTTACTTAAACTGTAGAAGTGTTCACTAATTTGATGGGGTCTGATTTGCTATTATTTTTTCATCAGCATAATCACTCCTCATTATTTTCTCATCAGCATAATCATTCGTCCTTATTTTCTCATCAGCATAATCATTCGTCATTATTTTCTCATAAGCATAATCATTCCTCATTATCAACTGACCCCTTGTCTCAAATGACAATAGGTTTTTGCTACATGTAGATTGTTCTATGCTGACTCACAACGTTTGTTGTGGCTGTAATTGATTATTCTGAAATGGCAATCTTTTTTTACATTTACTACATGTGAAACTGGAGAATGAAGCTGATACATAGGATGGTCTCTCTGCCCTATACGTTCCCTTTTGCCACTGTATGTGTTTTTCTATAGAAAGCATTATTAACATACTCAAGTTCCCTGTGTTGAACACTTTTCACAACAGATCACACGATAACAAAGCAAGCCTGGTGAGAAAATATATACGTTTCACAAATATAGTCATAAGCAACTAGCAGGATAACATCGTCCACGGTCATAAAGCACATATTCCGGAACATTGGAAGAGAGAATATCCGGAGCCAACAATGCATATGATCAATAAATAGACAGCGAGCATCTATTTGGGGCATCATCAAAAAATACAAATTATCAACTACATGATGCCAACCATCACTCTTTATTTCTTACGGCGCCCATTGTCTAGTCCTACAGACGAGAGTTTTTTTTTTATTTCTTACGACGCCCATTGTCTAGCCTTACAGACGAGCGTTTTTTTTTAATTTCTTACGGCGCCCATTGTCTAGTCCTACAGACGAGAGGTTTTTATTTCTTCGGCGCCCATTGTCTAGTCCTACAGACGAGTTTTTTTATTTCTTACGACGCCCATTGTCTAGCCTTACAGACGAGCGTTTTTTATTTCTTACGGCGCCCATTGTCTAGTCCTACAGACGAGAGTTTTTTTTTATTTCTTACGGCGCCCATTGTCTAGTCCTACAGACGAGGTTTTTTATTTCTTACGGCGCCCATTGTCTAGTCCTACAGACGAGAGTTTTTTTATTTCTTGGCGCCCATTGTCTAGTCCTACAGACGAGAGTTTTTTATTTCTTACGACGCCCATTGTCTAGCCTTACAGACGAGAGCTTTTTTTATTTCTTACGGCGCCCATTGTCTAGCCTTACAGACGAGAGGTTTTTAATTTCTTACGCCCCCATTGTCTAGCCTTACAGACGAGCGTTGTTTTATTTCTTACGGCGCCCATTGTCTAGCCTTACAGACGAGCGTTTTTTTTAAATTAAGAATACACCCAGCTGACTCTCCCAACTGAAACACTCGTACGTAGAGCTACCGTTCGATTATCAAAATCTACTCATGCAATTACAGGATTAAAATCATCATCAAGTAGCTTGTCCCTTCTGGAACTTGGCTTCTATGACAGCCATCCTGAAAAACTCGTTGTTCTGTGCAAGTTGACTGGCGTCAGCAGCAGTCATTCTCAGATCGTCAATTACATCTTCCACCCATCGTCTTCTAGATCTTCCTTTCATTCTTCTTCCAGGCACCATTCCCTCCAAAATTATTTTCTCTAGGCACTCATGTCGTTTGATGTGTCCGAAATACTGTTACAGTAAAATGCTGTTGCAGAACAGAAGCGTTTGTTCTTTTCTCTGTCCATGATATTCCAAGTATTCTTCTGTAGTAGTTGCATCTTTGTCAATGTTCCATGTCTCATAACCATATGTTGCCAAGGGAAACAATGTAGGCTCTTAAATATTCTTATGTCAGTTCCCTTCCATAAGTTAGTTAGTTCTTTTAGTTTTTGCAAAGCAATACTCAGACTTCTTCTAATTTCTTTTACAGTATTCCAGTCATTTGTCTGCAATGACCCAGGGTATTTAAAGTTGTCGACTCTTTCTATTTTGTGACCATTGACACATATATTAGCCATCAATTCAGGATGAAAATATTGGGTACGTAATGACAGTGATTCCACAATATTGGGTAGAAAATATTGGGTACGTAATGACAGTGATTCCACAATATTGGGTAGAAAATATTGGGTAGTAATTCCACACATTAGAATGTCAACCGCTCGTGTGGTGCTGGGGTCCACAAGGGAAGCGAAGAATAGTACCGCTGCAACCTACAGTGCACGTCGTAAGAGGCGACTAATGTCGGCACTAGGGATGCTACCTAGTAAAAGCAGCGCATAAATCGAATATGCTGGCCTACTTGTAGGCACATAACTGGCACAACGTACAATTTCTCTTAGGATCAGATATCATACAAATCACAAAGAGTGGTTTACAGTTGGTCGATATGAAGCGTTCAAAGAAGAAGAAGAAGAAGAAGAAAATGTCGGCATGCAACGACATTAATGTTTATGAATGATTGTTTGAGCAAGCAAGATATACTACAAACGAACAAAATGATTGTTTGAGCAAGCAAGATATACTACAAACGAACAGAATAATTGTTTGAGCAAGCAAGATGTACTACAAACGAACAAAATCATGCCATGGAACAAAATAAGACTCTAGTCGACATGAATTTGATTTCTCTGACTGCTGTTAGAATGCCAAACTTTGATCTTTGTGACTGCTGTTTGAATGCCTAAATTCGATCTTTCTGACTGCTCTTAGAATGCCTAAATTTGATCTTTCTGACTGCTGTTAGAATGCCAAAATTTGATAATTCTGACTGCTGTTAGAATGCCAAAAGTATCAAACAGACAAGAAGATACTGACAGTGCCATCGTTACGCACAAGCTTTCAAAGGTGCAAGTACTATATTTTATTAAGTATTCTATGTTACTATGTCAATGACTACCTACCGTTGATCCAGACCCCCAGCTATAGGCAAATAGACCAACTGCCTTCTGGGAGCTTCGGGAGAGGCAAAGGCTATGGAAGTAAACCCAAACAGAAAATCCGGAGCGGAGCCCTAAGGCGGACAGGCATCAAGTGATGTCCTACCGGCAGCTCCTGCAACCGAACTGATACCGGATGTCGTGCTTGCACTCCTCTGGATTCTATCAGCGAGGTCGAGAGGGGGTAGTTGACGCTTGAGCAACTCAGCTACTCCATAAAAATCGTCCAGGCATGCGTCACGGAGAGGTCACTTCGTGGTCGACTTTGTTGATCAAACTAACACGGAAGACAACAGTTACGGGTTATAAGTCCAGCTCAATTGGCGTAGAGTATCGGACGCCACGGGTTGTCTTCGACGGTGGAAGAGATCATCGCGTCTCATTGGACAGTTACCGCCCGCCTCAAGCCGGCAGCCCCTGGACAATAAGGTGTTATCCCGCCACACTTCACCTGCCTCAATGGGTGCTTGGAGCTTAAGGTATTACATGACAAGTGGACTGTAAGTACCGCACCAAACAATAATAATAAAATCAAGAAGGCTCCAGCCCTTCGCTTAGAAAGCTGGAACGTAAGGACAATGTGTCCTGGTCTGTCAGAAGATCTTACACAGATACACGACATACGGAAAACTGCAGTAATTAACAATGAGCTCAAACGACTTGGAGTGGACATCGCAGCATTACAGGAGACAGGACTCGCTGAAAATGGATCGCTGAGGGAACAAGACTACACGTTCTACTGACAAGGAAAAGCTCAAGACGAACCAAGACTGCATGGAGTAGGATTTGTCATCAAAAATACACTGCTCCACATGGTAGAATCTCCCAAAAAACGGCTCGGACCGTATTTTATCCATTAAACTCCGCACAGTAACAGGCCCGGCCCATCTCTTCAGTGTATACGCACCAACACTACACTCAAAGCCTGACGTAAAAGATAAATTTTATGAGGAGATACAATCAGAAATCAGTAGAATTCCCGAAAACGAACACCTATTCCTAATGGGAGACTTCAATGCCAGAGTTGGAGCCGATCACAACTCTTGGCCATCGTGCCTTGGAAAACATGGTACTGGAAAAATTAATGAACAACGGCTACTGGAGATATGCAACTACAACAACTTTTGCATCACAAACACTTTCTTTAATACCAAACCCTGCACCTCTTAAAACAAAAACAGGGAAGTTCTAATCGATCGCAAAAAACAGATGGAACGCTGGGTGGAACATTATCTAGAGTTATATTCCACCCAAAATATTGTAACTAACATCGCGTTTGATGCAATTAAAGCTCTTCCGACAGTGAGACATTATACCAGATGCCCTCAGAGGCAGAAATCAGTATTGCGATTGACACCCTGGCAAACGGAAAGCAACTGGAAAAGACGGCATCCCCTGAAGTAATCAAATATGCTAAGCAAACTCTCTGACCAGTCTGTATGAATTATTGTGCCTATGCTGGGAGGAGGAGAAGTGCCTCAGGACATGAGAGATGCAAACATCATCACCTTGTATAAAAATAAAGGTGATCGTGGTGACTGTAACAACTACCGTGGTATTCGTTGCTCAGCATCGTGGGGAAGGTCTTCGCACGCGTAGTACTAAATAAGTTACAAAAGCTAGCAAACCAAGTATACCCTGAGTCACAATGTGGATTTAGATCCAACAGATCCACTATTGATATGTTATTCTACTTGAGACAACTGCAGGAGAAATGTTGCGAACAAAGAATGCCACTGTACATTGCCTTCATAGATTTAACAAAGGCATTTGACCTAGTGAGTAGAGTTGGCCTCTTCAAGCTTTTGGAAAAATCGCTGCCCTCTAATTTGCTTAAAATCATAACATCATTCCATAACAACATGAAGGTACAGTGATGTTTGATGGGGCCTCCTCCAGCGCTTTTCCTATCAACAGCGGCGTCAAGCAGGGTGCATACTTGCACCCACACTCTTTAGGATATTTTCTCCCTACTTCTCTACCGTGCTTTTGAATCCGAAGAAGGAATATTTCTCCACACAAGATCAGATGGAAAATTGTTCAACATGGCGCGACTAAAAGCAAAGACCACAGTCCCAAAAAGTCACCATCAGGAGCTTCTGTTTGCCGATGATGCAGCATTAACATCACACACAGAAGAAGGGCTACAACACCTAATGGACAGATTTGCTGCAGCATCAAATGAATTCGACTTGACCATCAGCCTGAAGAAAACAAATATAATGTTCCAGGATATTAGCAGAGCCCCATCTATCAACATTGGTAGTCATACGCTTGAAGTAGTCAACACCTTTACATACCTTGGCTCTGTCATCAGCAGCAACCTCTCCCCCGATGATGAAATTAGTGGTCGCATTAGGAAGGCCTCCACTGCTATGTTTAAATTAGCAAAGCGTGTATGGGAAAACAGGGCACTCACAAGAAACACCAATACACAAGTATATAAAGCTTGTGTTCTCAGTACTCTGCTGTATGGTAGTGAGACATGAACCACATATGCTAGACAAGAACATCTCCTCAACACCTTCCACATGCGCTGCCTCAGGCGAATATACAACATCCGATGGCAAGATCACATCTCCAATATAGAAGTCCTGAACAGTGCTGGCATTCCAAGCATGCACACTTTACCGAGTCAGCGACGTCTCAGATTGCTGGGACACGTGTGCCGTATGAGCGATGATAGAATCCCAAAGAACATTTGATATGGTCAACTCGCATCTGGTGCTAGACAGCATGGGCGCCCATTTTTACGCTTCATTGACACCTGCAAGCGTGATCTAACTTCATGCGGCATAGACAAAAACACTGGGAGCGGCTGGCCAAAGACAGGCAAGCATGGCGAGTGGCAGTGAGGGACGGCTCAAAAAGAAAAGAAGAAAAACAACATCACATGTGGAGGCAAAAAGAGCAGAGAGTCTCTAGTTTTACCTGCAGCAACTGTGGCAAGGATTGCCACTCCAGAATAGGCCATTACAGCCACATGAAACGTTGTGATTCAGCACAGAACATACTACGTGACGCAACACCTATTGTCCCATGAGACAAAGAGGCCAATGATGATGATGACTACCTACCGTACATAATGTTACTTTGTCAATGACTACCTACCGTACATAATGTTACTTTGTCAATCTTCTTCTTCTTCTTTGCGTTCGTCCTTTACGACCAATTTTAATCACTCTTTGTGATATGTTTGATCTGTGCCAAGAACGTATATACGTTGCATATTGGTTTGATAGGCCCTAAACGCATAGACTTCTACACGCTTAGGACACATGCATCCGATTTCAGCAAACCTCCTTAGTCGCCTCTTACGACATGCGTGGCAGGTAACAGTGGTTCTATTCTTTACACCCCAATTTGGGCCCCGGTAACCACTCGGGCGACTTTGTCAATGACTACCTACAGTACATAATGTTACTTTGTCAATGACTACCTACCGTACATAATGTTACTTTGTCAATGATCACCTACGGTACATAATGTTACTATGTCAATGACTACCTACCGTACATAATGTTTCTTTGTCAATGATCACCTACGGTACATAATGTTACTTTGTCAATGACTACCTACCGTACATAATGTTACTTTGTCAATGACTACCTACCGTACATAATGTTACTTTGTCAATGACTACCTACCGTACATAATGTTACTTTGTCAATGATCACCTACCGTACATAATGTTACTTTGTCAATGACTACCTACCGTACATAATGTTACTTTGTCAATGACTACCTACCGTACATAATGTTACTTTGTCAATGATCATCTACAGTACATAATGTTAGTTTGCAAACATTCCAGTTAGTCCTATATGAACACATAAACGAGCGGCTTTGTATAGACCACGGTTGTGCTGAATTCTAACTGTAAGATCCTTTTTCTGTGTTTTTTACCTGTTCATGTTTTCCAATTCTGCAAGCATATGTATGTTCATCGTGGGAATATTGTTTTCAATGGATGGTCATGCCGAAGTGTGATGGCGTCCGATGTTTCGCCGCTGACCGATGCCGACACCTCAGGTTCGCTTTAGCTTGAATAAGGAGGTTAGTGACGAGTCCTCTCTCCCTCTGAAAAGATGCTGAAACGCCAGAAGGCGTATCAAAAACCCTGGTTTCGCGCAAGTAACGCTTATGTGTGATGACTATACCGTCCGATAAAACTTATACTGTTGATCGATCTACCGAACCTCGTGTAGTTAAGTAGCTTCATTCTTCTTCTTCTTCGATCGTTCTAGGCTTGTTTTATCATTCTCTTTGTGATATATAAACAGCCAAACATCAGAGCGTAATGTACGTGCACCAACCTTCAGCACCTATTTGAGCACAGTTGCTTATCCTTCGGTGGGGTGTTCGATTTCAGCAAGCTATTGTGTGCGCATTCGCTTCTTCCGCTAGCCTTTGACTGTCCCCAGCCAAAACCCACAAGGCAGTGAGTTACTGTTTTCTTTCAGGGCAGCGACCCTTAGACGGCCTGCCCTCCCGGGCTTTTGAGCACCATCTAACCAACAAATCCGGTCGTTTTAATGAACACCTTGGTTTGTCGCCCGTTCAGGTTTGTGTACGGTTTGTTCCGCTAGCCTTTGATTGTCCCCAATCAACTACAAGGCAGCAGTAGTTCCCTGCGAGTGGAAACGCGCACTGGCTTTGCCTCTTCTGGGCTTTCCAGTTGTTCTGTACATTTGGGTGGGACGCTCACCCTGCCTACCGCTGCCACGCTTTCTGCTGCTGTGCTTTCTGCCGCCGCGCTTGCTGCTGCCTCGCTTGCCGCTGCCGCGCATGTCGCTGCCGCGCTTATCCTTGTTTTGCCTCTGCTGGGCTTTCCAGTTGTTCTACTCGTGTGGGTGGGACGCACACCCTCTTGCCGTGCCGGACTGCCTCTCGATGAGGCCCACTATGACTTTGCCAGCGTGAGTGCTAGCACTGCTCTGATGCCATGTCACCATCGTCTTTTTCCATGCTCACATTTTTCGCCACATGTGGTGCCACTCTTGCACGTCCGTATGCGCGCTCGCTCTGCCCTGGTGCCTACCTCACCATTTCCGTCAATTCCTACTGGGCTGTCCGACTTCAAGTGGGCAAAACCGAGTTTACCCCATGTTGCCACGTGCAACTCAACTCATCACCCGGCATTCTCATCGGCTCAAGAAATACGCAATAGGAGAGAGAATGCGTGGGCTCTGATTTCGCCCGCGAGTTCCACATGTGTCGTTCAAGCTTTCCTTCGACCGAGAGAGGCGAGCATTAATAGTCACTCTGGGAGTTCGCTCGTCTGTGTTGCGGGCGGATCCCATCAATCATGACTACCATTGCATCTCTACTTGCCCCAGAGTAGCTTTCCCACAGCACCTGCCCTCTTGGCCAGACCGGAACTACCATCTGTTACCAGGGTCACCACGTGGAGGTGAGAGCAGGGATTAAAGCCATCTCTCTAATCCTGGCGCGCCGCTTCTTTGCGCCTTTGACCCCTAACTTCATTCAAAACTACACGGCATCAGATACGATATCTAGATAATAGTTGACTTGATCTGATGGTATAATAACACAAACAGTTATCACAAGAAGTAGAAAAAAAAAGAAGTTAGCTGAGAATTATGTGTTAAACGAAAGATTACCAAAGAATGGGGAAAGACATTAAAATCTATCATTATCTCTAACTTTCAAAACATTTACTTATACCTCGAGGAATTAATTCTCAAAATTCGTTAAGATTCATGTAAAACTGATAAATCATTAAATATGGAGAATCTATGCACCTAAATTACAATATGGCGGCAATACAGAAACACGAGTGTGTAGATAAATTATAGAGATGTACCTTGGCTGTATTAGGAACATTCAGAGACAATACAAAACGACCTAGGAAAAGGTGATGTCATTCGGAAAATAATACTTATTTGAAACATGTCTGTCCATAAGTAGTTAAGTCTTTGCTATGCGTTACTTCATTTGTTGGCTCAAATCCGGACTGGGGTCAAAGGCGCATGGGGACAACGGCGCACCAGGATTCGTGAGCTGGAACTAATCTAGACCCTGCCCTCACCTCCTCGTGGTGACCATAGAAACAGACGGTGATTCCGGTCTGGCTAAGAAGGCGGGTGTCATGGGAGGGCTACTTTGGTACAAGTAGAGATGCAAAGGTAGTCACGCTAGATGGGATCCGCTCGCAACACAGACGAGCGAATGCCCAGCGTGACTATTAACGCTCGTCTCTCCCGGCCGATGGGAAAAGCTGGAAGGATAAACATACAGGAGGAAAGGTACATCCATCGAAGAGACGTGGACCCGCGTAGGGAAAAACTCGGAGCCCGCCCATGTTCTCTCTTGAGCCCTCTCTCTTGAGCCCGAGTATGCTGGGAGTCGAGCTGAGCTGCACGTGGGCCCACATTGGGAGAAACTCGGGCCCCATACCAGGGGTGGGCGTCCGGGTTAAGCCCCAGGCGGGTACAGCCCAGGCAAATGTGAGCACGGTTGGAATTGACGGAAATGGTGAAGTAGGCACCAGGACAGCGGGAGTAAGCATGCCGACGATGCATGGGTGGGCCCACATGGGGCAAAACCCGTGCCCCATCACAGGGGTGGGAGACCTGGTCGAGCCCTAGGCGGGAACAGCACAGGCAAATGTGGGCACGGTGGGAATTGACGGAAATGTTGAGACTGGCACCAGGGAGGAACGTGCATGCATGTGGGCGATGCACGGGTGGTCCCATAGACGGGCAGAAAAGCATGACACGGCAGGCATGGCAAGCACGGCTTGCACGGCAGACTCGGCAGGTAAGATGCTGTGCGGACCACCCGAATGGGCAGAAAAAACTGGAAAGCCCAGCAGAGGCGAACCCAGTGCACATTACTGCTCACAGGGAACTACTGCTGCCTTGTAGTTTGATTATGGACAATCAAAGGCTAGCGGAGCAAACTCTACACAAAACTGGACTGGCGGCAAACCAAGGTGTCCAGAAAACGACCGGTTCGCTGGGCAGATGACGCTCATAAGTCCGGGAGGGCAGGTCGTCTAAGGGTGGCTGCTCTAAAAGAAAATAGCAACCTACTGTCCTGCAGGTTTTGCTGTGGACAGCAAAGGGCTAACGGAGAGCGAACCCAGTAAACGCAGGCTGAAACCGAACACACCACCGAAGGATAAGCACCTGAGCTTCAAAAGGTACTGAAGGTTGTGCACGTACATCCGTTTTTGATGTTTATCTGTTTATATATCACAATAGAATGGTAAAAACGACATAAGAACGATCGCGAGAAGAGAGAGAGAGAATCCGGACCTAGTCATTATGTTCACAGGTGCATTTTTTCCAAAAACCATTTGAACTGTTGCCGGAGCTACGGAGTTAGTGCAATATGCTCAGCAGGTAGAGTGCTACTTCTGTGGAGAGGGACCGAGCTATGTGTGGTAAAATGCGATGCAATGAAATAGACATGTAACTGCAACTAATTGATTACGATATCAAACATTGCTTTACATGGAAGGATGCAATGCGTGTTCCTGAACATTTGGATACAATTCTGAATGACAAGGAACTAGGACACATATGCAAGATGGATAACGACAGCATGCAGAACTGGTACTGAATCAAGAGAGACTTGAACGAGAGTAGGAAGTTGCCGAACAGCACACACATCTATCCACAGCCAACTATAAACTCATATTTGTCCAGTATTTAGAGTCGGCTGTGATTTACCAAACATTCTAGCTACGACATAAAACATAATGTTAGTACCTCTTCTTCTTTTGTCGTCACACTGTTACCGGGTTGTTGCCCAGTGTCATCACACTGTTACCGGGTTCTCCAATATCATTGTTTTCCGTTTTTGTCTTGAGCTGCTCTAATGGCTAGGGTCATAGTACTTCTTGACCATATGTTGCTATGCTATCTATCCATCTTTTTCGTGGTCTTCCTCTCGCCTTTTATTCGTGATGTTCTGTTGTAGAAGACTGTATACAGTGAAGTTTGGTTGCCTTCTTATGAAGTTTGGTTGCCTTCTTATGAAGTTTGGTTGCCTTCTTAATTAAGTGGCCGAACCATTTCATTTTTTGATCCTCATAGAAATTCAAGAAAGATTTCTGTCCCAACTTTCTGTCTTATGCTGATGCTGGTGACTGTCTTTTCTTGTGTTGATGGTAACCCTTCGTGGGCATCGCATTTCATATGTAGTTATTTTTTCAAACTATGTTTTATTCATTGTCTGTGTTTAGCCCTAAGAAAAATTTATAAAAGGGCTTTTGTGTCTTCTTCTTCTTCTCTCCACCATTTACTTCTTTATAGAAGTGTTGGGGGTGAAACGTAGTGATCTTGTGTGTGCTTGTTTTAAGGCACTTTGTAAGTTGATATTCATGTTCGTAAGGCTGTTCTTGATGCCATCGCTCCATCTTTCCATGGTCTTTCTCTTGATTTGTACTCATTATACTTTTTCTGTGTGGCTCTCTGTTGCTTTTGTGTTCGCTTCATAAACAATGTTTCTTCGTCGCCTCTGTTATCTCTGAGGTTCATCTTTTGCGTGAACGCCTTTTGCTTTGTATCCACTGTATCGGAGTAGCATTGCTCTTCGAACTGTACTGTCTGTTGGTAGCCTGCTTATATGGCCGAACCATTTAATGTGTTATTTCTGGTGAAGTTCAGTACTGATGTTGTACCCACTGTTTTCCTGATGCCTTCATTTCCAAAACGGTCTCTTCTTGATACTCCCAGCTTTTTGCGTAGACACTTCATCTCTATTATTGGATTCAACAGCTACATAATTATATATTGTGGTTTATAAAATAGATATACTATCCTCTCTTCTCCTTCTTTCTTGCCCTTTTCTTTCTTTTCTTGCTCAACGATCAAGTAGTGTTTGTGCACTTGTTCTATGACCCAATTTCCTATAGAGCATTTATTGAAGAACTACAATGCTTGAAGATTTCCTATCTACTCCGTATAGGAGTCAGAATTGAACTGCTCTAAAACTCGGGGACGAGGTGGCTATCTGTTACCGCATTCTTGGTTACGTACAGCCGATCGATGGGACAGAATTGCTGAAATATTCTCGCTAATACTTCTAAACAAAATTATATTTGTTGTCTCCCTTTGACTGCATAACTCGTCTTTTCCGTGTATCTTACATCAATGTTAATATGTGTCCTTTGTTACATTGCAATAATCATTCTACTTTCTTTCTTCTCTGTTTTTTGCCGTTAGACGTAGCAGATTTAACTGATAATCGGTTTCCGAAATAGTGCACGCTTGGTCGCTTGATATGCTGTGGTATTGTGGAGTTTTAATATGTATGTAACTCCATCGACCCATCTTTTTCTTGGTCTGTCCTTCCTCTTGATGATTCCATTTTCAGGTTGTACGCTATTTTTTAGAAGGAAATAATTGAAAACAGAAAATATTTTTTATTTATGAATAAAAACAAAACAAATGGAAATACTAATGGTCTCCATGTCCGAGATGCAATGAAGATGATACTGAAAGAAAATATTCATATTAGCGATAAGAAATAGTAGCACCGTTCTAAATAAGTTTAATAGTAATACTGCACTATAAGGTCTGGCCTGGTCTAGTAATAAGACTGCATAATCAATAGATTACAGAGCCAGATTTGTGATAAGGTAGGAGCGGATACTCTAACCAGTTAAACAAGCTGTAATTGCATACTTAACCAGTAACTGCATACTTAACTAGTAATTGCATACTTAACCAGTAACTGCATACTTAACCAGTAACTGCATACTTAACCAGTAATTGCTATAACAGTAACTATACTAACTAGTAATTGCATACTAACCAGTAATGCATGAAATAAATAATAACTAAAGGTAAATGTACCTAATCTAAATCATACATTTGTTACTCTTAATTGCATATAAATTATGTTCATATAATATAATTGCATCTCCAGATTATACTTAATCATAACTCATCAATTAACTAGTAATTCATACTACAGAAACTGCATCTTAAAGAATTTGGGCTACTGTAACCAGTAACTTGCACAAAGTATTTCTTCCATATGCATCTTAACTAGTAATCACTCTCCAGAATTCATATTAAGTAACTGTCTAACTCGAAACTGATCCTCTTAATTCATATTGTCTGCATCTTAACCCATAATTGCATACTTAACTAGTATTCTACTTCCGTTCCAACCAGATTCATACCTAAAGTGTCATACTTAACCAGTAATTGCATACTTAACCAGTAACTGCATACTTAACCAGTAATTGCATACTTAACCAGTAAATGCATACTTAACCAGTAATTGCATACTTAACCAGTAACTGCATACTTAACCAGCAATTGCATACTTAACCAGTAAAGTTATGAAATAAATAATAACGAGGAAGGTAAATGGTTACATAATTCTAAATCATTACATTTGTTGACTCTTTAAGTTGGATATAAATTATGTGTTCAAATATATAACATTCAACATTTACTTTCAATCAATAAATCAATCAATTAATTAATCAATCATGTGCTGTATCTGCATCAAAGATTGGCTATGGTGTATCTTCGACAAGTTTTCCCCTTGCCCTAACGGTACACTCTGCCAGACTTTTGTCTGTCTAGCTCCTGATGTTCCCTCCTAATTATATGTCTGCCTTCCCCATTATTTCATGTCTTCTACTTCCGTTCCAAGATGGATTTCAACAAAGTGTCATCTTATATCTCCTTGAGCAATTCTCTTTTCCTACCTAGTTGTTTCATTACTTATTTATTAGTTGTCTTCTCTTGAAATGACATTTGACCTACACTTCTGTATATCCACATTTCACAAGTTTCAATTCCTCTTTACATTTGTTTGTTCATTGTCCATGTTTACCCTCCAAACCACAATGATGAATACTTGAAGCACTTGACAAGTCTTATTTGTGTTGATATTTGTTAATTGTTTGGATGTTTAAACACTTTACATATTGTTAAATATATATTGTTTAATAAAAATTTGGCTGTTCATAGTCTCTTCCGAACTACTTTCTTCACATCCGTGGTCTTTTGTTATTATATGTCTAACATATACATATCTAGATTTAGATATGCTCTGTAACCTATTTATAAGAAAGAGAAGATGGAGATATGTTGCACACATTTTGAAGAGAAATGATCAACGAATATCAAAGCAGGCATTGAAATGGGATGCAAAGGGCTCAAGAAAGATAGGACGACCAAGGGAGACCCTGAAACAAACTTTGCTGAGAGAGGCAGGAAATATCGGTCTCAGTTCAATGGAGGAGATTGAGCAAGTTGCCCAGGATAGACCGATATGGAGAAATTGCTTGCAGGCCCTATGTAACGTATAACGGTACGAGAGGAATAATAATAATAATAACGTAATAGATTGTGGGTTTACTTCAATTCTATCTATCAACGTTTCGACTTCTACTGTTTCTTCTTTATGTATCTTTTTAGTGTCCACTAGTCTCTTTTACTGTGGACTCTAGTCAAGTGCATGTCTGGTTATAATGAGTGGTTATTTCCTGATTGTGTATCCAATCCGTCAACCATTATCGCGTTAATCTATAGTATATGGCCTTTTTCGCCTTTACAGACGGTCAATTGGTAAGTGTTTTACTGTGACCTCTTCCGAGTTTGCACCTGTCTCTATTGCCTTTCAAGTTATCCCTAAGTCTCTCGCGACTGTTGCTTACCGTGCTGTGTCCGAGCCAAAAGTTAGGATGAAGTGCCCTCTCCACTTAGCCCGGGCAGTTGAAATGAGAAATGTGCTTTGCCCATTTTGCACAAGCTCTACTGTTTCATCCAAAGGAAAGACAGCGTCCATGAGTTTGGAATCAAGCAAGAGATGACAGAAGATGAAATTGAATACACACATAACCCTCAACCGCTTTAGAACCCACCCTCCGGATTTGAGGTCAAGGCTTACTCTTCTGCATAACTATGCAGATCCACAGGACAGTGGGGATTTTCTATGAGGGTTTACTCCACCAGCCTCAAGTTCTCCTGAGCCCCCCCTCCACAAGGCAGTGAGTTTAACAGCTGCAGATGGTACCGTCTACTGTCCTATGGTAGCAGATGAAACATTTGATCTGATCTCAATCTACATGTGTTAATCTACAACTGTATTGGTATATGTCTTGATCGCATTCTCAAGTCTAATCTTTTTGTTTTCTTCTCTCGTTCGTTCTTTTCGGCCGTTTTTATCCGTTTAATGTGATAAATAAACTGCCAGACACCAAGAACGGGTGTACACAAGCCTTCAGTACCAATTGGAGATCAGGTGCTTATTCTTCCGTGGTGTGTTCGGTTTCAACCAGCTGTTTATTGACTAGGGTAGCTAGCCCTAGGGTACGATCTATTCTGCCTTATATTTCGCCCCGGATATACGCTTTTTCGATCATCTCTGATCTGGGCCATGGTGTTTGTACGTCATATCACTCTGCGTAGGATGATCGGCGTCCGAAAAGTACCGCCCTTAGTCAATGTTTGGGTCAAGCCTTTGCATTATCGGCTTTACTTTTCTATCCACGGTGAACTTATCCTGAGTAGGGATATTCTCAGCCGTTTCGGGGTTCCTGTTGGCACAGCAATTTGCAAGTGTTTACTCTGCATTTTCCCTGTCTCCGTGAAACGCTAGACTGGGACTGCGCACAGATATTCTAGAAGGTAGTTTCAATCGGCTCTAGAAAAGCAACTGAAATTTTGCGCTCGCCACCACCACCCACTCAGTTCTTCCGGGGATGTTAGTTGTAAATGCAACAGTACATTGCCCGGTTGTTTCAGGGAGGGCAGTCTCTTTGGGTATCACCCACCTCAGTTCTTCCGGGGATGTTAATTCTTAATACAACAGTACCTTGACGGTTGTCCCAGGGAGGGCAGTTTCGTTAGGCACTAAAACGCAACTTTAGAGTTTGCGATCGACCTACTATACCCAATAGATCTCTCTGCGCTTAGCCTCATATACAAAGTTTACCGCATCCTTCCCATGTATCGGCACGATGCGTTACAGTGTTTTCCAGAGACACTTACCGAGATCTTTGTCTTGTACTGGGTTCAAGCCACTGCTGTGCTTTCCAGTTTTCACCTGATCATCTGGGTGGTCTGCTCACCCTTAAGTTTGCCACGCGTTCCCGTCTCACCATCAACTGCACCTTGCGTATCTGGCCTGTCTTTGGACACAGCCGAGACTTTTGATTCGTTACGTTTCGTTCTTATTGCTTATTGCCCCACAGCTGGCAATTTGCTTGCGACCAAAGTTTACTCCAGGGAAGTTGTGTCCTTCACTGACGACTTTCTTACGTTTCTGTTGTTTTTCACCGTGCACATCTTCACATTGCCTCTAGCTTGTCCGGATACAGAGCTAAATTTGGGCCCCATCCACGCCATCAGCGCCGTGCACGTTTACCCACCGGTGGACTCACCCGTGCATTGTCCGCATGCGTGTTCGCTCTGCCATGGTGCATGCCTCACCATCTCTGTCAATTCCCACCGTGCTGACATTTTCCTCAGGGCTGTCCGAACCTTGGGCTTAACTCGGTCCGCACGCCTGAGATGGGGGGGACCGAGATTCACCCTATGTGGGCCCACGTGCAATTCATTCCGGGGCCCGGCATACACGGCTCAAGGGACAAAATATAAATATATAAACGGGCTCTGACTTTCACCCCACGTGCGTTAACGTCTCTTCGCCAGAATGCACCTCTCATTCCGTATGTTTGTTTGCTCGGTCCCTCTTCCGGGGAGTTAATATTCGTCCGTAGACGACTCGCAGATTGCACTTCTTTACTTTTGGGCAACCTAAGTCAAGTCTAGTACTAACAGTTAACTAATAACATTATTTGAAGTTATTACAAGATAATGTTATTGTCAATATCTCACATATGCAGATTATATGTTCGTAAACAGTAAACCGCTGCAGTAACAAATCCCAGTTCCAGCACAATGTGATATTGCAGGACATGTCTAGAAATATCTTCTTATTCTGATGATGTCAGAGAAAAAAAGATTAAAGAAAAGAAGCAAAAATCAAAGCTTCTATGCTAACAAACATTTTCAAATAAGAATTAATTGATGGAAATGTTCATGGTTTGTAAAAACTTGTGTTTATTGCTGTAGACTTGATGTATAATAATAATAATAATAATAATAATAATAATAATATAATAATAAAGCCCATAACCCGTTAGGCTCGTAGGGGTGTCACTGTGGAGACATCAACACAAAAAGCACGCCATGAATCTCTGTCTTCAACTCTTCGAGCAAGTGTGGAGAAATTCTGTCACGACCAGCTCTTCATGTTGTCAAGTCAGGATTTTCTCTGACCTCCTTTCTTTCTTCCACCATCAACTGTTTCCTGTAGGACAGTCTTATAGAGTGAGCTATGTTTCCTTCGAGGAGTGTTAATGTGCTAGTGTGTTAATGTGCTAGTGTGTTAATGTGCTAGTGTGTTAATGTGCTTGTGTGTTGAGGTAGTTACGTCACCTTATGTGATTCGCCTGCATAAAGTGCGGGGACCTAGTTAACTGTGTTCTGTGCTGTCACAACATGGTATGTCAGAATGACACGCAGACGGCGTGGACAGAATGAGAGGAATATAAATATGTAAAGCACGTGACATGTTACTTGGAGAGAAGATGGGCACCACCAAGAAAACGAGTTGCCCACTGAAATGTTAGTATGGGGCATCGGCATAATGACTTGATATGCCTTCTGTTGTATATGTTTCTTGTGATCAGATCGTCGTGGTAAATGGATACAAGCAGAATGTGGTTGAAACCACCTTGTTACTATACATACTGTCCATGGTGTTATACATACTGTCCATGGTGTGATACATACTGTCCATATTGTGATACATACTGTCCATGGTGTGATACATACTGTCCATGGTGTGAACTTGTCCACTGGTGTGATACATACTGTCACACATGGTGTGATACATACTGTCACACATGGTGTGATACATACTGTCACACATGGTGTGATACATACTGTCACACATGGTGTGATACATACTGTCACACATGGTGTGATACCGTTGTTTGACTTTGTTTATCTTTCAACTGAAAAATATCTCTATCTCTACAGTCCAGTTCTACAGCATAGAAATAGAACTCAAAATAGAACAAGAGAGAAAGAGAGTGAGTGAGTGAGAGAGAGAGAGAGAGAGAGTTAGAGGGGCGAGAGGGTGAGAGAGAGAATGAATGAGATAGAGTGTGTGAGAGAGAGTGAGTGCTGCTTTCCATTCCCAGCAAAGTCCTCACTAGGGTTATCCTGGACAGGATGAAAGACGCCATTGACCAGAGACTTAGAGATGAACAGGCTGGATTCCGGAAAGATAAATCTTGCAATGACCAGATGACCACATTGAGAATCATTGTAGAACAAACAATAAAATGGCAGATTATGCTCTACGTGTGTTTTGTTGATTTTGACAAGGCATGTGACAGCATAGATAGGAAAGGAATGTGGAATATTCTGAGAGACTATGAGGTGCCAGAGAAGACACATCATAGATAGGAAAGGAATGTGAAATATTCTGAGAGAAACTATGGGGTGCTAGAGAAAGCATATGACAGCATAGGAAATCAATGTGGAATATTCTGAGAGAAACTATGGAGTGCTAGAGAAAGCATATGAAAGCATAGGAAATCAATGTGGAATATTCTGAGAGAAACTATGGAGTGCCAGAGAAAGCATATGACAGCATAGGAAATCAATGTGGAATGTCCTGAGAGACTATGAGGTGCCAGTGAAGACTGTTAACATCATCCATCAACTGTATGAGGGGTTTACCTGTCAGCTTATCCACGATGGAAGACTGTCAGAGGAGGAGTTTCAAGTTACTACTAGTGTTAGACAAGGATGCCTGCTGTCCTTCACCTCTTCTTGGTACTACTTGATTGCGTTACACGCACAGCATATGCCAGGTCCGGAAAAGACGTTCAGTGGATACATGTCACAATTAGAAGACCTGGACTTTGCGGATGATCTTGCCTTTTTCTCGCATAGACTACAAGACATGCAGGTAAATTTGGATGCTCTGATGCACACGGCACAACGGGTCGGTTTTAAAATCAATCAAGAGAAGACAAAATTACTCAAGAAACAAAACATACAGCAAGACCCGATATTGATTGAGGAAAGGGGTATAGAAGATTTTGGTGAATTTGTCTACCTTGGAAGCAAGATCAGCAACTCAGGAGGTACAGGTGAGGACATTAATGCTAGGATTAGGAAAGCCTGATAAGTCTTTGCTATCCTGCACACAGTGTGGACATGTGACAGTATGGAAGTCCACTGTCATCTCCACGAAAAGAAAGCTCAAGACATTCAGCTCAAATGTAAAATATGTGTTGATGTATGGCTCAGAAACGTGACGAGTCATCAAGTTAAATACAAATAAGATTCAGACCTTTGTCAACGGATGTCTTCGACGGATTCCCAGACTGAGGTGGTATGATAGAGTTACAAACACAGACCTGTGGATAAGAGCGGCAGAAGCCCATGATTACTCAGGTAAATAGGACAAATGACGATGGGTTTTGCATACCCTACTGAGACATAACCGAGTGTCACTAAACAAGCACTTGGGGTCAAGGCTCATGCGGCAACATGTGCCAGGGTTGCGAATGGGCGCCTAACAAAGACTAACTCCTACCTCCAGGTGGTGATCCTGAAACAGACTCGGTTCGGTCTGGCTAAAGTTGGCAGGGATCAGGAGACCAGGTAGTGGTAGTAGTGCAAACACGGAAAAGCAATTACAGGGCCGAAATCCTTGAACAAGCACGCATCTCTGGCCGATGTCCGATAAAATATGCTCAAGCTCAAAGTCGATGCAGCAGCGTACGAGCGTCGCGAACAAAACAGTGGTGGAAGGGCACACACTGAAAGCAATGAGCTGAAATCCCTGAAAATGACACATTTCAGGCCGAAGTCCGCTAAAATGTGCACACGTTCAAAGAAGTATGAAACAATAGAGTCACAAGCGTCCGAGAACAAAACAGTGGTGGAAGGGCACACACTGAAAAGCAATGGACCGGAAATCCATGAACAATGCAACATTTCCGGCCGAAGTTCGATAAAATATGCCCAAGCACAAAAAAGAAGTATGAAACAGCGCCGTAGAGCGTCCGCGAACAAAACAGCGGCGGTAGTGCAAACTCGGAAAAGCAATGCATAGGAAATCCTGAACAAACACACATTTCCTGGCCGAAGTCCGATAAAATATGTCCCCAAAAACCGAGACATGAAGTGAAACTCGCGCATGTCCACGTGAATATCTTGTAGTCAGTATTCCAAGCAGAGGGAAAGACAGCATGCGAAGGATGAGAGGTGCATTCTGAGCGTAATGCCATGAGCGTAAAATGGGCAGCGTGCCATGGCACTTCCGATGCACGGTAAATGTGGTACATCGGGTGACGTGGCACAGGAAGATTAGCATAAACTCCGTATATGTGGCCGAGCGCGATTGAGATACTGCGTAAAGTTGGCCGAGCAAACCCAAAGTTACGTTCTAGCGCCTTACGAAACTGCCCTCCATGAGACAGCCGGGCAGGGTACGATTGTTCTCGCAATTAACATCCCCAGAAATATCAGGGCGGGTGATGAACTGCAAGTGCAAAACCCAAAGTTACGCTGATAGCGCCGAACAAAACGACCCATACATTACGATGTGCGAGGCCCCAGCCCAGGGTTTCCCGGATCAAAGGAAACGACAGAGCTAACCCAAATTGCCTAGTGCAGATCCGAGCGTCCATAAAAGGTCCCAGGACTCTGTTCTCTTCGTAGGGAACCACTGCTGCCTTGTAATTTTGGTTGAGGACAACCAAAGGCTAGCGGAGTAAACCGCAAACAAAACTGGACGGTAGACAAACCAAGCAGTCCATTAACAAAACAGGTAAATCTGGGCGGATGACGCTCATCAGCCGAGATTGCAGGTCGTCTAAGGGTCGCTGTCCTGAAAGAAAAAAGCAACCTGCTGCCTTGTGGGTTCTGGCTGGGGACAGTCAAAGGATAACGGAGAGCGAACCCAGTAAACGTTGGTTGAAATCGGACACACGGCCGAAGGATAAGCAACTGAGCTCCAATTGGCACTGAAAGTTGTGACGTAGCTACCATGCTAAGATGCATAGACCAAATTTTATCATGAATATTTTTAATTTAGAATCTCGATATGGTGCTACGTCTGTGGAGATCCGTCGGGCAGGACGAGTGCCGGGCCCCATGCCTCGAAGGGCCCGTTTTTGCTACGACGGTCCTCGTCCTCCAACTCGGCAAAGCAGCGAGCGAGTCCCACGGGAAAAAGCTACTGGTTCAATACGGCAAAGTACTGGCCAGCGACGTTTAAACATTGTGCAATGGAATGCCGAAGGTATTCATCACAAAAAACAAGCACTCGCAATAAGACTTGCAGAAGACAAAATTGATGTTGCGTGCATACAAGAGACCCATCTAAATGCCCAACATAGATTCGGATCAGAGGTTACCAAACCTTCAGACTAGACAGAGAAGGGCACAAGGGTGGAGTCCTCACCCTAGTACGGAACGGCATTCCAGTAAAGCAAGTGGATGTAACCACAGGAAGCGCCATCGCAGCAGAGATCATAGGAGTCCTAATTAAATGTGAAGAAATGCAGATTCTTCTGTATAACTTATACTGCCCAAGTGACATCTCCCTGTGACTCGATGCAATGAGTATCAATGATACAGCATGCTTGGTGGTCGGCGATTTCAACAGCCCCTCAGAAAGATGGGGCTACCTCGAAATGAACTGCAGAGGCGTAGAAGTGGAAGACTGGGAGATAGAGAACAACCTGTTCCTTATCAATGCCCCAGACGATCCACCAACCTTCTACTCGAGAAAGTGGCATACGACTAGCACTCCCGATTTGGCCTTCGCAACAAGTGACCTCTCCACAAAAACATTACATACGGTCACAAAGCAACTCGGAGATAGTGACCATAGACCCGTCTAACTACAAGTAGACCTAAAATTTGTCCAAAATGTGGTTGCCACGCTAAAACTACAAAAAGCAAATTGAAACAGTACGGGCCACTGACAGATGCCAGTGTTGAGCGAATCAACATACATGAAAGGAAACACATGCGATCCGTGGCAAGGAACCTCACAAGCAATCCTGAAAGCGGCACGGAAACCATTCCTCGATGCGCACGGAAGGATTACAAGCCATACTGAACAGCAGAGGTTCAGAAGCTTGAAAACGATCTTGAATTGGCAAGGAGTAAGGCAGAACAGGCACAGTCAGTAACGACCAATCACGCTTACAAGGCGGCAGCAGCAAGGTACAAGAGTGAGGTCAAACGATCATCACGACAGAGTTGGGTTGATAAGACCGAATCCCTGAACCTTAATAGGGACGGCCACAAATTGTTGAAGCTTGCAAAAGCGCTGAGTGACGAAAACACCAGCCGACCCCAATAACCTCGAACAAGACAAAAGATGTCCTCGGAATGGAAGCCGCAAACATTCTAATGCAAGAATATGCCGAAGTCAGCAGAGTAAGCATAACAAAAGAAAAGTCGATTACACAAAGAAAAGCTAGAGCCTCCAAGGCGAGCCAAGAAAAGTCGATAGTCACCTAACTGATACATTCACTAGTAGCGAGTTGGAAGAGGCATTAAGGGAGCTCAAGCTCCGAAAGTCGCCCGGAAAGGATGGGATCACAAACGAAATGCTTAAAAATTTGGGTACTAGAGCAAAGGCAGCTCTACTGGCCGTCCTAAACATGTCGTGGAGGACAGGCATAATACCCCGAGAATTGAAGGAAGCGATCATGGTACCCATCCTAAAACCAGGTAAAAATAAACTCGACCCCGCGAATTACAGACCAATAAGCCTACTAAGTTGCACGGGCAAATTTATGGAACGCATGGTGAACAAACGGCTATCTTAGCACTTGGAAAGCAAAGGGCTTCTCATGGCACAATAGGGAGCCTTTCGGAGATAGCGATCTACAGAAGATCAAGTAACTTGTATCGCCCAGGAAATCGAGGATGGTTTCCAAGAAAAGAAACATTCACTGGCAGTTTTGGTAGATATGGAGAAGGCGTTTGACACAGTCTGGAAGGAAGGGCTAAGACTGAAACTCCTCACCCTCGGTATTAAATGGCTTGATAGATACCTAGAGAACAGAACAGCAAGGGTTCAAGTTCAAGGGTACACTAGCAAGAAGGTCACATTAGAGCATGGAGTCCCCAAGGAGGGTGCTCTCACCAACTCTCTTTCTAATTTTTGTCAATGACACAGCAATATTCCTACTAAAGCGAGTACACTCTGCCATGTATGTCGACGACCTGGCAATATGGGCGAAGGAAGATTCAATACCCATAGCAACAAATCGACTGCAGGTTTCGTTAAATAACCTGGAAGTGTGGTAAAAAAGTGGAATATGAATATAAATCCTTCAAAAACAACCTACACTGTGTTCTCTCAGAACAACTAAAACCACAAAATTAATTTTAAAGTCAATGGGCAAGATCTTCCAGAAAACAAGACCCCAACGTAACTCGGAGTTACACTCGATCGAAAAATGATTTGGTGCCCCAAATTGAAAATGCTACGGCAAAAGCGAGACATAGGCTCACGATGATGCACAAACTCGCAGGCTCTAAGTGGGGAGCAAACATCAGAGTCCTCAAAACACTCTACTCTGGAAGAGTGAGACCGGTCCGGCAGTACGGCATTGCAGCGTGGCTTAATGTATCCAACAAGCAATTCGCCAAAGTGTGCAATAGTCAAAATCGTGCAATACGCATTATCATAGAGCTATGAAGTCCACGCCCATCAAGGCGATGGAAACAATCACAGGCATCCAACCAATGGCAGATCGAAGGACAGAAAGGTCTTGGTATTAGAGGAAAACTTAAACGGTTCGATTCCCACCTATGTACGAAATAATGAACGGATTCGGAAGGGGCAGGATACAGAGTACCAGCTTCGCAAAAAACGCTACAGCACTGACCGTAGACCATCCGGTCCTAGCAAACTGCAAAGACAAATCAATCCCGGCAACTGATAAGTGCCCGCCGTGGAAAACCAAAATGCCGGAACTAATGGAATAAATTCCAGGCATACTGAAAAAAGGCCAGCATGAAAACTTCGAGAGAAGAGCAGCCACAGAAAAGCACATATCAACAGAATACCCTGAAAATAAGTGGACACACGTGTACACTGACGGGTCGGCAAGGAATGCAATCAGCGAGGGCGAAGGAGGAATAGTGCTTAGAAAGAACTCTCAAAGAAAGTGACGGTCACAAAATCGATTGCCACAGGCAAATACTCAAATAACTACCGGGCAGAGGCAGAGGCAATAAGAACAGCGGCCGAAATTATCCTAGAGAGAAGAGGCACAGCTCGCAACAAAGTCGTGATATTCACCGATGCTCTATCGGTCATCACGGCACTCAAAGGTGTGAGCAAAACAGAGCTAAATGAGCTGAAAGCGACCCTCGATGCACTAGCGAGCTCACTCAAACGCACCGTCCTTCAGTTGATATCATCACACTGCAACATAAGTGGAAATGAACAAGCCGACAAGCTAGCTAAAGAAGGTGGGCGACTACCTCAGACTGATCTCGAGATCAGTATGAGAAGCCAGAACAACCATCTGCTGGCACTATAGAGACAAATGGACAAAAGGCCATCCTCAGTACAACAACAGTGACAAGTACTACGGTCTGTCTCGTAGTGAATAAGAGTGAGAGAAGAGAGAGAGAAGAGAGAGAGAAGAAGAGAGAGAGTGAGAGAGAGATTGAGAGAAGAGAGAGTAGAGAGTTGTAAAGAAACTAGACACTTCTCGATACGAGACTCAAGAACCGATTTTAAAAACTGCAGAAGACAAAATTCTGAACGGAAAACTTTTTTAAAACAGACAGATTAAAAGAAAACGGAATATTTGCGTTATCAAAGTAACCTAACACCAGTATTTTCCTTTGTTGGTGTATATATAGTTCCGACTAGCACCGCATTTGGCATTATGTAATCTGTCATGCTGAGTGAGGTAACCGTTAACAAAAGAAACGTGTAGCACGTCGACTGATGGGACCTCGAAAGTCGTCCGTCTTCCAACCACTCTTGGAGTTACAGGTTGCTTACTTATCTCATGTACCAGTTTATCAATCTCCATATGCAACATTTTATTCATATAATGGGTAGATGATGCGCTGTTTAAAAGGAAGGTTGTACTACGACGGGGTGAATGATCATCTGAAAATATATCCAGGTTTGCCACAATGCTCTACTCTCACACCAGTCTTATTCAACATATACACCGTGACAGTCAGACAATAACTGATGAAGATAGAACATTGACATTTGCTGATGACATTCTGGTATAGACAGGAAGACATGAACGATTCCAGTAAACATTTGATACATTCTGTGTATAGAGAACAAATGAATGCGATTAGCAGTGAAACATTTGCTATGACATTCTGGTGTATGACAGAAGACATGATGGATTGCAGTGAACATTGCTGATGACATTCTGGTGTATAGACAGGGAAAGACATGAATGCGATTGCCAGTGAAACATTTGCTGATGACATTCTGGTGTATAGACAGGGAAAGACATGAATGCGATTGCCAGTGAAACATTTGCTGATGACATTCTGGTGTATAGACAGGGAACAACATGAATGCGATTGCCAGTGGGATACAGGAGCTTGAACTTATTACAACCTAATGTGATGTCTCTGAAGCTCTAATCAATCCTACAAAGGCAGCAGCAACATGGATCTCTCTTAATAATCACACTGTTAACTCACGTACACCTGTTGTGAAACTGTGTATGGGATGTCAATGTGCAGCCACCTCACATTGACCAGTTGTTAACACTACCTGGGGCAACTTATACGCTGTTGGGTCACGTTTAGCAACGTGTGGTGACCGTATTCCCATTTAGCCCATACAGTTTTAGTCATTGACTCTAATCATGTCTATGATCCAGCTTGGATAAAGAGGTATACTGCAATATTGACCATGGTCTCGAATAATATACCAGTTGATGAGCCACGTACATCACGTGTGGTGACTTTCTTCCCATTTAGCCCATTCAACTCTTTCCCCCCTGAGATCCTGTCAGGGTTGCTTTGATCTTCGACCATGGTAGCAATTCTAGATCAGTGGTTGGTGATCCACGTACATTACGTGTGGTGACTTTGTTCCCATTCAGCTCTTACAACTCTAGTTGACCTGCATTACTCTACCAGCTCATATAAGGGTTGATTTCAGCTGTCGTGACCCCAGCGAAAGTCGACCGGGGAGGGGGGGTACTAGTGTATCAGGATTAGGTACCAGGACCAGGTACGACCGTTCCTCAAACCCAAGGTAGTAGCTAACAGACTAGACAGGTAGTTTAGATAGATAAGTTTGTAGAAATGAGATAGGTAGAGAACATAGTGTTTGCACACCAAAGCTGCCCACTACGAGCAGATAGCAACACTAGAATGAGACATTGACATAGTGAAACTAGTTGACGTAGATTAGTTAGTACTGCCTAGCGACGTAGTGGCAACAAAGGAGAACGACATAAACACAGGCCATGGAAGGACGTGTTTTGTTTACCTATGAATAACTTCAATAAAACCATGAAATACAACTATCTAAACAGAATTCCCTAGTTATTCCATCTATAACTATATTTGTCACTGCAGTGGTGTTATTTACCATCCATTCATCATCACAACACCCTACTACAATATTGATATATCCAGAGCTAAATCCATGCAATTTTTGGGTGTGAAATTTGACCGCAGTCTGTGTTTATGGGACAATGTTGAGCATGTCATTGGCAAGGCACGTCAAGGTCCAGTGGCGATAAGAATCGTGGTTCTGGCTAATATCGATCAACGGCTGATTGTCATCCTGCATCATTCGCTGGTTCTTTCAACCATTGAATGTGTGGTGGTCATCCTCTCTTTGAGTGAGACACACCTAACGACTGGACAAAATAAGGATACACGTGGCGATCAGGTTTCTCCTCAACAGTGCTTTACAGCCAGTCTTACTATACGGATGTGCTGCTAACAGTTAGGTATAAGATGTAAAAGAGGATCATCAAATTAGAAAAATGTTGCAGAGAGAACCCCATTTCATTGAATGCAGACGTCAAGGACATTATTAATGAAAACTAATGATGGTGACTTTGTGATCAACACAGAACACAGATCGGTAGTTCGCTCAAAAGGACCTTTAGGGTATTTTCTGGAACTCATACGGCAGAAAGATGGAGTGGTGCATTTAGTATGACAATAAGCAGCAGAACAATGGAGGTACTGGTGGTGACTAATGATACTGTCTTGAGTAACAAAACTATACATATGTGCGAATTCTGAGTGATTCATTGAATGTGATACGGAAGGTGGCGACTGGTTCGGGACGCATACAATGTATTGAACCGCTTACAGCTGTAAACAATTCGCATAGTCCCATTTGTCTTCGCTCCAGAGCATACAGGTGTCGATGGCAAGAAGAGAACGGATAGACTGGCTGGTTCTGTCACCATATTGGGGGAGTTAGCCAATGGATAGATCTTACATTAGCCGCAAAGAGGACTTTCATCTAATATCAATCCACTTAGCTAGAGCTAGGTTTTACAGCAGAATATCAAAGTGTCACGGAGAGGAAACAATACAAATGATGTGAATTCGAAAGAGATTTATGCAGATTGATACCAAATCAAGTGAATAGGAACTAGGTAATGAATATTTGTCGAACACACACACAAGACATTCGAACACACAAGACATTCAGACACACAAGACATTCGAACACACAAGACATTCGACACAAGACATCGACCACAGACATCGACACACAAGACATTCAACACAGACATTTGAACACAAGACATTTGACGGCATTTGAACACAAGACATTTGAACCACAAGGCATTTGAACACACAAGACATTTGAACACACAAGACATTCGAACACACAAGACATTTGAACACACAAGACATTTGAACACACAAGACATTTGAACACACAAGACATTTGAACACACAAGGCATTTGAACACACAGACATTTGAACCACAAGACATTTGAACACACAAGACATTTGAACACACAAGGCATTTGAACACACAAGACATTTGAACACACAAGCATTCTAACTACAAGACATTCAACACACAAGACATTTGAACACACAGACATTTGAACACACAAGACATTTGAACACACAAGGCATTTGAACACACAAGACATTCGAACACACAAGGCATTTGAACACACAAGACATTCAGACACACAAGGCATTTGAACACACAAGACATTTAACACACAAGACATTTGAACACACAAGACATTTGAACACACAGACATTCGACACAGACATTTAACACAAGACATTCAACACACAAGACATTGACACACAAGACATTCAACACAAAGACAAAGTAGAGTTTGAAACATATGGTAACAAAGTAAAATAGGAGGAGAGATCGAAAAAGGCAGAAGTAGATTATACTGGATTGTTTGACTGTAGTTTGACAAGAGATATGTCTCGGAACTTGAGAACTGCAGAACTCACACAAATATATATATATATATATATATATATATATATATATGGGAGAGAGAGAAAAGAGAGAGAGAGAGAGAGTTGTGAAGATTAACCATGAACGCCGGCAGGCATAGAATTTGATGATAGTAAAACAACATACTACGTCCTGGTAGTAGTTATCAACCCGGTAGATAATTGACGTGACGTCTGAATAACATTATAAGTTCCTTGATAACTCTTCAAAAAGAGAAAATTAGTTCGTGGTCGTCCTTATCGTTTGTATAAGTTCTCTAACTTCTTGATAATGAGATTATGCAGGAAACAAAATAGAAATATATTCAAAATAAGAACAAATGTTATATTTCCTGCCAATAATTGATCTGTTTGTTAATTGTTAAAAATAACAAAACTGTTGAAACTGCACTCTGGAACAGAAGTCGAGAAACATGTGTAAAATATCCCAAATCAGTATTTTAAAAACAATAAAAATGATGAGGTTAAGGAAGGTTACAATAATAATACATATGAAGTTTAATGAGGCCAGATTGAGCAACAATTCACTGTCAGATATTTTTAGTCAATACTTAAATTGTGTTAGTCTCGTTGCGTGTGTGCTGCTCTTATGACGTACCGAGGGAGAATGGAGTAAAACTATGTAGCTAAGGCGAAATACGTCAACAAAGTAAGGGAGTGTTACAAAGTACAGCAACAATGCAGCGACGTTTCGATCAAGCGACTTTTCGATCAAGCAAAGGTAATGAACAAACGGAATGGGGACTTACTGTCATATACTCCTGATATTCTTATGACAGCATGTGTAACATTTTAATTATTAACTTGTTTTTTTAAGTTGCGGAGTTACCTGGCAGAAGTAATGTAAATTCGTGCCCGCGAGAAGGACCGACAAGCTCAGACGGGAAATAAAAATTCTTGTTTTATGCGGCTGGTTTTTGTATATGTTTGATAGAACACTGTACTCTTTTTTGCAGTTTTACTCAATTCTATGCGTTCATGATTATTTATTGATGAACAAATATTAATAATACTGATATTCCTTTATTAACAACTTGTTAAATAATATAACCTTGATTTAGCATGTTCCTTAGTATTAAACTTAACTTGTTAGATAATATAACCTTGATTTAGCATGTTCCTTAATATTAAACTTAACTTGTAACATAATATAACCTTGATTTAGCATGTTCCTTAGTATTAAACTTAACTTGTAACATAATATAACCTTGATTTAGCATGTTCCTTAATATTAGACTTAACTTGTAACATAATATAACCTTGATTTAGCATGTTCCTTAGTATTAAACTTAACTTGTAACATAATATAACCTTGATTTAGCATGTTGTATTGTTTTTAACATAAATTAGTCTAGATACAACAACACTGGAATGTGATGGTTTTATTTCCTAGAATTTTTACCTGAGACCGCAGGCCGTATGTTATAGGAGGCCATGGGAGCAGGTGGTGGATGAGTGCAGGTGCAGCCAGCAGAGTGTCAATAGTTATGATCTCAAAACTCACGACGGTAGGCAGATGACCTCTGTAGTAGAGGTAATCGCTACTGTTATGGACCAGAATGATCCCTGCCAGGAAGGAAAGTAATGGCAGACTACCTTCCAAGAATATGACCCGACAACCCAGATAACAGTAAAATGAAATACAACCAAATACAATTAACCGGCTGATGATGATACAAATAACGAGTACACTGAAGAATTGTCTACATATAAACAGATACGATGGGTTGGAGAAGACCATTATGGAAGGTCACATCTCAGCAATAAGACAAAGAAGAAGATGGATTCAGGAATTCATTGATGATTTGAGCATGACGACTGAAGAGGCGGATATCTAGCCTATGAGAGGTATCAATTCCGAAGGACTTTTATGGTGATAACGTTCTGCTGCTTTGTAAACGCTATTTGACGATGATGGAGGTAGTTTAAAATGTGACATTCATGTGTTCATGTCGGAGAGACAAGTGACAACCACAAACATTCTGGTTGACAATCTATCTTAACGTCAGCAAGTGGGATCTTGGACAGATTGTTAAATTTATAAGATCATTTATTGCGCTTACATGAGAAGAAACTAAGAAGTAGAAAGTCAAGGACATACACAATTGATAATGCTGTGACTAGCTGCCTTCACTAGCTTCTAATATCTGCTATCATGTGATTCTTTCTACACAGTATATACTTGCAGTATCTCTCTTTCCACACAGTATATACTTGCAGTATCTCTCTCTCACACAGTATATCTTGCAGTTTCTCTCTCTCCACACAGTATATACTTGCAGATTCTCTCTCTCCACACATTACATACTTGCAGTTTCTCTCTTTCTACACAGTATATACTTGCAGTTTCTCTCTCTCCACACAGTAAATACTTGCAGTTTCTCTCTCTCACAGAGTATATACTTGAGTTTCTCTCTCTCCACAGAGTATATACTTGCAGTTTCTCTCTCTCCACAGAGTATATACTTGCAGTTTCTCTCTCCACAAGTATATACTTGCAGTTTCTCTCTCTCCACAGAGTATATACTTGCAGTTTCTCTCTCTCCACATAGTATATACTTGCAGTTTCTCTCTCTCCACAGAGTATATACTTGCAGTTTCTCTCTCTCCACAGTAAATACTTGCAGTTTCTCTCTTTCTCAGTATATACTTGCAGTTTTCTCTCTCTCACACAGTATATACTTGCAGTTTCTCTCTTCTCCACAGTATATACTTGCAGTTTCTCTCTCTCCACACAGTATATACTTGCAGTTTCTCTCTTTCCACACAGTAAATACTTGCAGTTTCTCTCTCTCCACACAGTATATACTTGCAGTTTCTCTCTCTCACCACACAGTATATACTTGCAGTTTCTCTCTTTCCACACAGTATATACTTACATTTTCTCTCTCTCCACACAGTATATACTTGCATTTCTCTCTCTCACACAGTATATACTTGCAGTATCTCTCTCTCCACAGTAAATACTTGCAGTTTCTCTCTTTCCACACAGTATATAGTTGCAGTTTTCTCTCTCCACACAGTAATTATTGCAGTTTCTCTCTCTCTACACAGTATATACTTGCAGTTTCTCTCTCTCTCCACACAGTATATACTTGCAGTTTCTCTCTCTCCACGAGTATATCTTGCAGTTTTCTCTCTCCACAGTATATCTTCAGTTTCTCTCTCTCCACACAGTATATACTTCAGTTTTCTCTCTCTCCACACAGTATATACTTGCAGTTCCTCTCTCACAGTAATACTTGCAGTATCTCTCTCTCCACACAGTAAATACTTGCAGTTTTTCTCTCTCCACACAGTATATACTTGCAGTTTCTCTCTCTCTCCACAGTATATACTTGCAGTTCTCTCTCCTCACAGTAAATGCTTGAGTTTTCTCTTTCTACACAGTATATACTTGCAGTTTCTATCTCTCCACACAGCATATACTTGCAATTTCTCTCTTTCTACACAGTATATACTTGCAGTTTCTCTTTTCTAGTCTGTAAGCCTTGACTCTTAGGACGGCAACAAATGAGCACAATTCTTCTCTGTTCATGGTTTGTGTTCCAACTGGTAATAGTTTCTTTCAGTTCCTGCTCAGATTTCTTCTCAAGATTGTTGTGATCTTGTACATATTCTTGACACTCTGGTGCCCATCTCAACACAGTTTGCCTAACAGAATTAGTCTTGATACCCAACAAATGTCTGATCTATCTCCTGAGTCTCTTATGGATGATGGTGCTCATATTCTCTTGATGGCACTTTGTAAGCAGCTATTAATTCTTGACCATAACAAGTGTAAGATCTTTCACAGAATTGCTACCGTTAATTCTAAAGCATATAGCCCCAATATCATCTTTTCATCTTCCATCGTATCATCAATCAACAAAGTGTGCTGATTTTGCAATCATCCATTCCATTTATGGTATCCTCACAGAAGTCCCTTTCCAATTCCATCCACTTGTAATTGTTATATTTGCTTCCAGCAAGATTTTGAAAACACGAATAGATACAATATTCCTTTCGAAACTGATTCTGTAAAAAAATTGAATAAATAAAAACAAATCTGATGTAAGTAATGGTGATTGGTAAATATGTCTAAAGTTTCCACATATGTCTAAAGTTTCCACATATGTCTAAGTTTCACATAGGTCTAAGCTGCCACATGTGTCTAAATATTTGTACATGTTGAGTAATACAGTCATCGAAAATAGAGTTGCCATATCACATAAACACTAAAATATATCATTATCAAAGTTGATATACAAAGGCAATGATTGCTGGAGAGAATGATCAAATTTTACTTGTTCTAGCCGTACATCTAAGTTAATATTCACAACTTTATGTATATAATTACAAACATAATACATGATAGAGCGTTTCCTTCTGATTCCATTACATTTTCTTCACGAAGAAAGGAAATGAAGAGACACTTATAAACAACCAAGATTTTAGTCTTCTAAACTCCATTAAGCTGAATCTGTCGGTGTAATATATACGTTTTTGATATATGAAACTATGTAGGATGAAAGTGGATCGGCTCGTATTCGTTTATTTTTACATCGTGGACATTGCAAAGATCTCTTCAAATACAGCAACAAAGAACCACCAACATTTGCCTCTGCCTCTTGATAAAACTTCTGAAGAGCTTCGCGTTTTCAATTCTGGAGTTACCTCTCTTCGCACATCCTTGTGTCACACTTGGTTTTCATCTTGTCACGATCATATCTTCATTTAATGGACCGACATTTCTTTGATAAAAACTTGCTATTCTAAAACGCGACTTTGGTTTTAGTTAGTTTGAATAGATTTAAGATTAAGCCAAGAGAAGGCAGTGAAAACATATAAGTTCATCAAGTACCAAGTGAGAAGTATGTTGAAATAAAACATGAACAATAGCCATAGCACAGCAAATACTCTGACCTAAATAATGATTGCCAACAGTTCAAAGGATAAGGTTGATGTTAGCCTCTGTTTTTGTTCATCACGAGAAAGTACAGGTTTTCACCTGTTCCTGTGTCAAGCATTGGAGCTTCGTTTTCGGATCCCTATACACCTGTGTGGTGTCGGGCCAGCAAGGAAGCAAAGAATAGTACCACTGTGACCTAAAGGCATGTCGTAAGAGGCGACATGAGGCCATTACCTTGTAGTGGTGGGGAGGCTTGCGTGCTCCAATGATCAGTGAGCTAGACGGCGGGAACTATGTTCCCGGAAGGGTTACTGCCGGAAAGGTCACTGAAGAGGGGACAGACGAAGCATGGTCTCCTGGTCCTCCAGGTTGGGGTTGGGCTTGGGACTAACGATCCCATCCTTTAAAAAAATTAAAGTTACGGAAACAACAACAAACATACAACCTATCTACGGGCATGAAGGGCTACCAGAGTCATTGACTCATGACTGGAAGTGGTGAAAGCCGAAAGGAAGCTACTTTCATGAGGACGGAAGTCCTGAATGCCAAAACCAAGACCAGAATTGGATGCTGGAATGTAAGAACAATGTACGAAACCGGAAAACTGTCACAAATAACAGCAGAAATGAGAAGATATAATCTACATATCCTAGGGGTTAGTGAGAGCAGATGGACAGGAAATGGAAGAAGTACCACTGCAACAGGTCAAACAGTCCTTTTTTCTGGACGAGACGATGACCTACACCATGAAGGAGTAGCAGTAATCCTAAGAAAAGGCGTGGAAAAGTGTCTATTAGAATGGAAACCTATCAGCAGCCGCTTGATTAAGAAACAGATTAAAGGAAGCATACAAACATCACAATCCTACAATGCTATGCGCCAACTAATGATAGCGAAGATATAAGAAAGACTTTACTACGAAAACCTACAAGCAGAATTAGACAAGTCACCATCCCATGATGTTATCATTGTTATGGGAGATCTAAATGCGAAGGTCGGACAAGACAACACGCATAGTTATAGAACTATGGGAAAATAGGGATGTGGTATGATGAACGAAAATGGGGAACGTTTAGTAAACTTCTGCAGCATGAATAATCTCGTTATAGGAGGAACCCTATTTCAACATTTAGATATCCACAAATTAACATGGTATTCCCTAATGGCAGAGATAAAAACCAAATAGACCATATAATGATCAATGGACCCTGAAGACGCTCGCTGCTAGATGTTGTAGTCAAGAGAGGTGCAGATGTGGGTAGCGACCACCACCTAGTCACAGCTTATGTCAAACTTAAACTAAGAAAACAGGACAACAGAAAAACTTCCAAAGAGGTTCGATGTGGATAGACTAAAAGACACGGAAGTAAGGGATAAGTTTATAATGCAGATAAAGAACAGATTCCAAGCCCTAGAAAGTAATGAAACTACGGATGAAACTGACAACATAGATAGAACATGGGACAACATAGCATCTATATATGCAAAAGGAAACATGTCTGGGGTACCGCACAAAAAAAAGAAAGAATGGATAACTCAACAACATGGAAAATAATAGACAGCCGAAGAATATTAAAAGAAATTGTTAGAAGCAAAGTCCGAAAGACTGAAAGCAAGATACCAAGAACAGTACAAAAGCGCAAGTAAAGAAATCAAACGGGCTGTGGAGCTGACAAAAGAATGTATGTTGAAGACCTGGCAGTGCAGGCAGAAGAAGCAGCAAAAAGTGTGATCAGGGAACAGTGTACAAAATTACAAAGCTAATAAGCGGAAAACATTACAGGAGATCAAATACTTACAAAGGATAAGAATGGAATACTATTGACAACGGAAAAGGAACAAGAAATACGATGGACAGAGCATTTTAAAGAATTACAATAGACCACCGCCAACGGTAGTAGCAGACATACCAGAACCAACAGAGGAATTAAAAATTGGCATTGAAACACCCAGCCGGGATGAGATCATTACATCAATTAAATCTCTTAAGAATAACAAGGCACCAGGGAATGATAACTTAAACGTAGACTATTCAAAATAGCCCCAGAACTTGCAGCTAATATATTGCAACCCTTGTTTACTACTATATGGAATACCCAAATAATACCTGATGCATGGAACAGAGGAGTCATCATCAAGATCCCCAAAGGCTCCTTGCCGATTGTAATAATTGGCGTGGAATAACACTGCTTTCTGTCCCAAGTAAAATCTTAAGCAAAATCATCGTACAACGTATTACTGATGCTGTGGATAAGAAACTGAGAAAGGAACAAGCAGGATTTCGCAGAGGACTGAGCTGTATAGGCCAAATATTTGCTCTTAGAAATATCATGAGCAGTGACAGAATGGCAAAGCAAACTCTATATCAACTTTGTAGATTTTGAAAAGGCTTTTGATAGCATACACGAAAGTCTATGGGTATCTTAAGATGGTATGGAATCCCACTGTGTTTTATAAATATTATAAAAGCTGCTACAGCAAGTTTGCATGCAGTGTTGAAACTACAGAACTAAAGTTTGAAGTAAAAACAGGCGTGCGACAAAGATGTGTTATGTCAGCCCTATTATTCAACACTGTCATAGATTGGGATGCGTAAACAACGGAAGATAAGGCAAGAGGTATAGATGGACGCTCACATCCACTTGGAAGACCTAGATTTTGCAGATGATATCGACTCCTATCTCATACACATAGAGATATCCAGGAAAAGACCTGCCGCCTTAACCAATATAGTGAGATGGTTGGGCTGAAAATAAATCAGAAGAAAACTGAGTAATGACTCTGAACATAGCAACCCCAGCACCAGTCAAACTAGAAGGTAAACCCTCCGAGATACAACCGCTTTCACATACCTTGGAAGAGTTATTAGCAATGAAGGAGGCGCTGGATCTGACATTAAAACAGACTGAGTAAGGCACGAAGTGCATTCATGACCCTTCAGACCGCCTGGAACTCTGCCCAATACAGCATCAGAACCAAGACTAGTATCTATAACAGCTGTGTGTTGTCAACATTGATGTATGGATCGGAATGCTGGAGAATGACAGAACAGGATATGTACAGACTCTCCGCCTTTCATACAACGTGTCTGCGAAAAATCTTACACGTGTATCGCCCACTACTATCTGAATCAAGAATTGCTTGCACGATGCCAGCAAAAGAATATGGGCACTATCATCCGAAGACGACGCTGGAGATGGATTGGACATGTGATGCGCATGGAGACTGGGCCCCACACGAAAACTGCACTGAGATGGACTCCAGAGGGTAGGCGAAAGGGAAGACCCAAGACGACCTGGAGGAGAACGATAGAGCAAGAGCTGAAGGAAATGAATCATAGCTGGAACACAATACAGAGAAGGCCATGAACAGGAAGAATGGTGTACGTTTGTTGCTGCCCCAAACGCCAAGGGCGTAACAGGCTAAAGAGAGAGCAAATACTCTGACCTAAATAATGATTGCCAACAGTTCAAAGGACAAGGTTGATGTTAGCCTCTGTTTTTGTTCATCACGAGAAAGTACAGGTTTTCACCTGTTCCTGTGTCAGCATTGGAGCTTGTTTTGGATCCTATACACCTGTGTTGTCGGGGCCAGCAAGGAAGCAAAGAATAGTACCACTGTGACCTAAAGGCATGTCGTAAGAGGCGACTGATGTAGAGGAAGCTACCCTAGTAAAAAAGAGTCGCAGAAATCGGATGTGCTGGTCTACTTGTAGGAGCATAACTGACACAATGTACTCAGACACATACTGTTGGACTCGGATCACATACAAATCACACAGAGTGGTTAACCAGTGGTTGATATGGAGCGTTTGAACAAGAAGAAGATGAAGAAGGATACATACAGGTCTTTCTTGTGGCAACTGTTTGGACTGGTTAGGTTCCAGATCGCCATTTTAAATCAAAGTAGAATGTTTCACTTTCTTTTTGTAGGTCTTTCTCTGGCCGACAAGTTGGACTGGTTAGATCAGTGATTCCCAACCTTTTTTTGCCATGCCCACCAAATTTTTCCCGGTCGCGACGGCTCTCAGGTCGATCCAGCCTCCTGGGTCAGACATGCTCAGGAAATAAAGGCGGCCGGTGTGATGCTGACTACATCACCCATCGTGTGCCGATGGTCAATGAAAAATACAGGCCTAACACTGTATTTCCCTATATACCACATGGTATGAAAGGCTTCCTACTTACCCACCAAAGCCTTTCAAAAATTGTATATAACCCCCATATGTAATATATACCGACAATTTTAGTTTCCAAAAATTGAATTGATCACTGTAGAAACTTAAATGATAAGCTTTAGAAAGACATCACTATGAAATTGTTGAGGAAAACAGTAAGTAAATTTTCAAAATATATAATTGAGAACTGGAATTCAAGTATGAAATAATTTTAGTGACATATTTTTATGTATTATTTTAATTATTAGTAATTATTTATTACTACCTTAGTGAGATCCTACTTGATGCATGCTGCAAGGATATTTTATGTTAGGTTCCAATTTAGTTAGCTTCAGTCTCAAGTCTCCCCGTTGTGTTACATCCAACCGATTACTTTTTTTTAGCAGCAAATCAGTTATGGTACTAAATCTACATTCAGCTAAATATGAAGATGGAAACAGTAATAACCGTTTTCTTGCACATTTGGTTGAATTTGGATATTTGATTTATGTTTCCTCACAAAGTCACGCCATGGCTCTTTTTTTATATTAAATGAAGTTTAAACTGACTCATTATTTTTCACTTCTGTGAGTTCTTCTTGATACTGCATATTTGAAATATCAGAAAAATACAGTAACATTTGCTGCAACATCCAAGTTGGAAAATCAATTTGTTTCAAATCAGAAAATCGTTCTTTTAAATCAGCCGATATAATTTTCAGATGATCGACAATAACAAGTATAATGGTATCAGTCACTTCACATTTCTGGAACCAATGAAACTTTTCAAAATTGTTGTTGCAATTATATTTCTGACATAATTCAATAAAGGTAATGAAACGAAATATCTTTGCTTTTGTATCAACAAGAGTTGTATTTGTTCCTTGAAGTTGGTCATTTAATATATGTTTAGTTTTTCAAAGATATCGGCTAGATAACTCATAAATACTTTACTATTGATCGTTAACAGATACTTCATTTCAGATTCAAAAGTCACTAAGAGTATCAAATAGTTCCATAAATCTTTTCAAGCATTTCCTTTCGAGAGCATCTTACTTCAGTGTGAAGTAAAGTTTCACATGGTCTACATTTTGTTTTCCAAAATAGTGAAGAACGCTCACATTTGGCATTAGCTTTAATAGCATTGATACACTTTAAAAGTGAATTTAGTACTTCGTTTAGAACAGACAAAATATTCTTAGCTACCAAATTTTCCCTGTGAATAACACAATGCATAAGACGCATTTCTGGATTCTCATCTTTCATCAATTTTAAGCAGCCATTTTCTTGCCCATCATATTAGGAGTACCATCTGCGGCACAAGATGTTATATTTTTTATTGATATATTTTTGACATCTTAGAACTATGACATCTAAGTAATATTTTAGATTTATATATATATATATATATATATATATATATATATATATATATATATATATATATATATATATATATATATATGTGGAAGTAGTAATGACTTACAGAATAACATTTCTTCAGCAAAATCCCCATTATCAATATATCTTATGTAAGTTATCAATACTACTTATCAACACTTCTCCAAAGTTGATTCATCCATTTGCACTGAAATTTTCTTGTTTACAGCTTTTCAACAGGTTGTATTTCAATATCTTCACTCATTTCGTTTATTCATTTGCTAACAGTATTGTTACTGAGCGGCAAAGCTTTCACCTCTTTGTCATCTTTTTCCAGAACCATTTTAAGAAATGCTGATATTGATGGTTTGATAAAATTATCTCCTATAGTATGATTTTTCCCACATTTAGTTATATATTAGTGTATATATGGGTGAATATTCTATTACTTTACTTTTCCCAAAACTTTGTTCTCAGGACTGCGATTTCACATCTGTTACTCTCTTGGAAAAGACTCATTTTACTTCTACTAACGGTATTCTTCTGTCATTGTCTAAAAGTTTGTCCCAACCACACACTCTCACTCTGTCGCTAAACATGGAAAACAAGATCTCATGACATTCTACTGTAATCCATAAATAAATGCTCCTTCGTTAACTATACAACTACAAAATGGTACTCTAAGGCACCTGATAATCAGCTGCACAATGAGTATACATTACTCTGGTAATCAAACTAATGGCCCATAACTTGTATTTGAGTCAAACCACCTTGATGTTTCTTGGTTTCTTTTCCCATCGTACCGAACATTCCAAGCCAAATAAAACTTCAGACCTGCTTTCTATGGCGGAAATATGATATGCGTGGCTCTGTCCAATACTATTACATACTCAAGATTACACTGTATAAACTCATTCAAACACAAAAAATAACTACATGTGAAATGCGTTGCCTGCGAAAAGTTACCAAAAACACAAGAAAAGACAGAATCAGCAACATCAGCATAAGAAAGAAAGTTGGCACAAAACCGTGCTTGAATTACATTGAGAAACAAAGAATGAAGTGGTTTGGCCACTTAATAAGAATGCATCCAAACTCCACAGTATACAGAGTCTTCTACAACAGAACATCGGGAAAGAAGGCAGAGGAAGACCACGGAAAAAGATGGTTAGATGGCGTAGCAGAATCCTGTGAAAGAGCAAAGATAACAATCACACAAGCCACTAGAACAGCGCAAGACAAAAACAGAAAACCACGACATTGGGCAACAACCCGGTAGCAGTGTGACGACAAAGAAGAAAGAAAAAAAACTCATTTTGGACCATGACAAGGTTGGCAAATGACGGACACAATACAGTTTTTTTTTTAATATGACTATTTAAACTCAATAACATGCTTTCCCTTTCAAATCTTTGTTAAAAGGAGGTAGAAATGTACCTAGATATAAGTACTTTCCGTTTATTGAAGATTTTTAAACTTCAGTAAAGTGATTGTGAAGCAACATTCGTTTTTGTGAAAGGTCTTTTTCCGGCCGACAAGTTGGACTGGTTAGATCAAACCAAAGTAATAATAATAATAATTCCTCTCGTACCGTTATACGTTACATAGGGTCTGCAAGTAATTTCTCCATAAAACTTGCTTTCTATATCTTTAGTCATTTTCCAACTCCCCTGGCAATATGTTGGGATTGATACAACATTTGAATTAAAATTGTAATTTAGTTTTAATACTATATAACTTGCAGTTCCATATTTTATTCAGACTTTTAAAAGCCAAGTTGCTTTTGCCAGTCTGTATCATAATTTCTTTTTTAACATTTCTGTGCAATCAAAATTGCTACCTAAATAGGTGAATTGCTCTATTATTATCATTTTAGATTCCAGTGTGCTATCTGCATTACTGGCCGTAGGTGTCTTCATTATATTTGCTTTTTCATAGCTTATCTGCAGTCAAACTTTTGATGCTATAGATGACAAGTTGTGTTTTTATTTCATATCTTAGTGTTTCTATTTAACAAGGCAATATCATCTGCAAAATCCAAATCTTCCAGTTGACTATTTTCTACACAATCAATGCAAGTTTCGCCCCTGCAACATTTTCGCATCACCCAATCAATTGCCACTCCAAACAATAGCGGAGATAGAATACAGCTTTGCTTACTCTGGTTTCAACCATAAACCAGTCGCTGCGTCCACCATCAGTGCGAACTGCTCACTGTGAACCATCATAGAGGCTCTTAATAATGTTTATTATTTTGTCTGGTATTCCATAGCATCTCAGAATATTCCACAGAGAGTTTCTGTGTAGACTATCAAAGGCTATCAAATCGATGAAATTTAGTATAAGTGGTTGTTGCTTCAATATGTTCCTCCAAAATTAGTCGCAGGGTAATTATTTGGTCTAAGCAGCTTCTCCCAGGTCTAAAACCAGCTTGTTCTTCTCTCAGGGTTGTGTCAACTGCTCCTTTGATTCTATTAAGAATGATTTTGAAGAAAGTCTTGGTCATTACAGATAATAGAGTGATTCCTCTCCAGGTTTTGCAATCTTTGAGATCACCTTTTTTGGGGATCTTAGCTATTATTCCCATTGTTTCATTGATCTGACACAGTTTCTTCTTCCCATACTTTATTAAATAGTTCTTGCACCTGGTTAATAGTTGTATCATCAGCCGCTTTGAGCATTTCTGCAGTATGTTGTCATCACCCGCTGCCTTATTGTTTATCAAGGAATTGATTGTCTCCTTGACCTCAGCTACACTTATCATTTCTTCGTTAATTGGTGAGAGCTGTTTCTTGCCTCTTCGTCAAACTTGAGTAGTACTGGTGGATCAGGTCTATTTAATATTTCTTCAAAATGTTCTGCCCATCTTTTCTTCTGCTCGGTATCTGATGTTAGAACTTTACCACCTTTACTCTTGATTGGGCCACCCTTTGAAACAAAATTTCCAGTAAGTTGTTTTAGTGTATTGTATAGCATTTTACTGTTTTCAGCCTTAGCTGCCTTTTCCTCTTTTTCAGCCAGTCGATTGACATATGCTCTTTTATCTCTTCTAGCCGCTCTTTTCACTTTCTTGTCTTTTAGTCTATATTCCACATTAGCTTGGATTTCATCTGTTGCATCCTTAGTATTAAATATCACTAGTTTCATCTTTCTTCTTTCTTGAATACATTTCCAGGTGTCATCGCTTATCCAAGGTTTTCTGTCTTTCGTCTTTAATCCTGCGCTACTATTTGCTCCTTTAATAGTGTGTCCTTTATCTTAGTCCATTTGTCTACAATGTTCTGTTCATTTTCACCATTGAGTAACTCGAACCTATTCGGAAGTTCGAGCTGATATTCCTCTTTTTCTTTTTATTTTGTAGTCTTTGACTGTCTATTCGCAGTTGTTCTTTGTTAGTATGGTGAATTTTCAATTTCAGTTTCAATTTACCTATGCATAAATTATGATCACTTCCTACATCTGCCCTCTGTATGCACGGACATCAAACAATGATGTTCGAAATTGTGTATTTATACATATGGTCAATCTGATTCCTGGTCACTCCATCTGGTGAGTGCCAAGTAAGTTTATGAATTTCCTTATGTGCAAAGATGGTACACTCAATTACTAAGTTTGACAGCATACATAACTCCGCCAGTCTTTCTCCATTCTCATTCATTGTGTTTATTCCTTGTTTTCCTATAGCTCTCTTTACCCCTACATTATCACTTCCAACCTTGGCATTAAGTCCCCCATTACTACTAACAGGTCATGTTTTTGGGTCTTGTTAGTTTGATCTTGTAGTTGCTCATAAAATGTGTCTTTCTTATCATCGTCAGCCTCGTTTGTTGGTGCATAACACTGCAGTATTGTCATATTGACATGCCTGGTACTGAAGCGGGCTCTAATTATCCGACTCGAGATGGGTTCCCATTCTAACATACTCTTTGCTACTCTAGGTGTCATCATTATACCCCCTCTTCAAAATGCTTACCATCTTCTCTTCCCGAATATATGAAAGTTAATCCACTAACTACTTTTCTATCTGTTCCAGGCCATCTCACCTCACTTAATCCCAGTATGTCCAGCTCGTATCTCTTCATTTCTTCTGCAATTTGGGCTGATTTTGTAGCCGTGGCCATCGTTCTCCCATTCCAAAATCCAATTTTAGTGTGTGTTTTTGAGCTAAGTAATGTACGAGTCGGGTTGTGACTTTCGCAAGCGGCTTTCATCAGCAACCGTCATTGATGCACTAGGTGCACCACAAACCACCTGGCTGGTCGGTTTACCGGTATGGCGTCCTTTCTTGCTAGTTTCTGTAGCTCTTTCAATTTCTTGGAACCGGCATTGGCAGAGTTCAAACCAAAGTAGAATGTTTCATTTTCTGTAGGTCTTTTTTCTGGCCGACAAGTTGGACTGGTTAGATCAAACCAAAGTAGAATGTTTCATTTTCTGTAGATCTTTCTCTGGCCGACAAGTTGGACTGGTTAGATGTTCAGAACTTCCGTTCAAACCAAAGTAGAATGCATCAATTTATGTTGTGCAGGCTTTGACAAGCTGGGATATCTGGGAATGTGTAACCAACTTTGACAGGAGACTTTATTGTAATGCTCTAGCTCCAGAGAACGAGGAAACACTTTGTGCTGCTCAATGATACGAAATCGAGTATGACTTTATTTTCTCATTCTATGTCACCATATTGTCTGCTGATTAAACTCATTCCATGTCACCATATTGTCTGCTGATTAAACTCATTTCCATGACCCATATTGTCTGCTGATTAAACTCATTCCATGTCACCATATTGTCTGCTGTTCTCATTCCATGACACCATATTGTCTGCTGATTAAACCATTCCCCAA